>DWTO01001236.1:0-16876 GCA_018244755.1 Jemadia pseudognetus
GTTACCATGTCACAAGTTCTATTGACGCTTACTTTGGAACCAGTTGGCTGTATGTGAAGATGTCTCAAAATATTATTATTATTATTATCAAGATTTTATTTTTTAATTACGTGACATATTGAGCTGGCAACTTCAAACTTCCTTCTCAGTGGCTTTAGTATAATATGTCTATGAGTCATGTCAGTTACAGATATAAATCGGGGCTCTAATGACCAGGCTGTGACCAGATAAAGGTTGCATTAAAATAATTCAATATGAAAAAAAAACAAAGCATGTAACTCTTTGGTATATAGAACATAAAGAATTCAAAATATACTTAATTCTATAGGTTATCAGAAGCAGTACCACCACCATCAGCATCATCAGCTTTCTCTGGTCTTCATTTACCCTTTATCGGGTTTACATTTACTGCTGGCTCGCGTTTGTCGGACCTCGGCGCGCCCAGTCCACTCAGCCCTGCCAAGAATGCTCCCAGTCAGGCAAGTCTTACTTTAATTTATTTTATATAATATATAATATATTTTATATTATTAGCTAAAAGTGTTTAAACTGTCCAATGAGGTTCTTATCGTGACAGAAAAATCTGTGTAAACAAAGAGGTTCTGTTTCTATTTCTAAATTTATTATTAAAATATAACACAAATTATTATGAAAAATAAAACAACTAAAATTAAAAAAAAATGACGTGATAACGATAAAGAGAGGTTCAGTTAAGTGTATAACATGACGGGCGCAGGCTCCGTCGAACGCCGGCGACCGCGCGGCGCTGAAGGCGCTGGAGCGCGAGAACGCGCTGCTGGCGCACACCATCGCCGAGCTGCGCGCCGCCGGCAGCGCTCACGCCGCTGGTGAGCGCCGTCCGCTAGTGGCTCCGCTTCTGTTCATTACTACTAATTACTTACCTTTGTACACAGACCTACTGAAACTATTTATTGTCACTAGTACTGTAACTAAAATGCACAGCCTTGCACGTGACCACTAATTCTCGCTATGGCGGGTAAGCCTAATTTTTTTTTTTCATAGATGATAGTATATCATTATGTTTTCATTTAAGATGAATCAGCCCAGCTGAACGAGGAGATCGTGACGTTATCACAGAAGAATGCAGAGTTGGAGGCGCAAGTGCGACGGATCGAGCAACTCAGCTCTGTTACCACAACGGTATGTTCCATGTGAAGAGTGTGATTAGGGATGTTTGGATTGTTGCATGTAAGGATGAAAGTTTTATTATAAGTCAGTGATGTGTAACGATAATCTAATTACATGCACCATGTGTTTAATGTCAATAGATTTCACCTCATATTAATATCTTGGGCCATCTTCACAGAGAGCCATTTGATCCCAAAATAAGCATCAAAAGAGATTGTGTTATGTTAACAAGATGGAGGATGAGCTACAGAAATGCATACAAAACAAATACTTGTGCCTATCTCACTAATTTTAATTCTGAGTGGGTATTGAACCAACAACTCCCAATGCAATAGCCATGTTTGCTAACCACTACAACACCGGATCAGTCATGATATCCCTTGTATCTATTGCTGCTGATCATCATTTGTATGTTTTCTTCCACTGACTGATTTAAATTTAATCTGAGCCATTTCTGTTTATTCATAGCTTAGAGATATAGCCACTAGACTATTGTTTTTACTAGAAATACATTATTTTTCATTTATATTATGGGATTAGTTAAATAAATTATATAAGTAGTCTTATTGTAGCCTACTTTTCTTCTCATTCATATGCTCTTGACAGAGCCGCCATAATCACACCTGTTGTTTGGAGGTGTGCTGTACCACTCTTCATTTTTCTTGAGTAGGTGCTTGATGTGTCTTCTTAAAAATATAAATGTTGGTCAGAGCTTGAATTAGTTCAGTCCAATGGAGCGGAGCGCTCACTTGACACATCTCTAGCCTTGTCTATGAGCCTGTAATTTAAACATTATGTACATATATATATGTACAAACTTATTGTTATCATAGTTGTATTTGCAGTGGTGTAGATAAAGATTTTTTTTATATTTCAGGATGGCTCCACTATTCCGCAGGAGTTGGTCGCCAGAATACACGAGTTGGAGTTGACGGTGGATACTCTCAGTCAGGAGAAGGAAGAGTTGCTCAAAGACAAGACGGATTCACAGGAAAAATTACGGTTACAAGTATGTTGTTCAAATTTGTGTACCAATTTGGCAAAAGCTTAGGATAACAATAAAGTTCTTGTGAATTGTCGTAGTTCAAGTTATTTTTTTATGTTTTGTATTGGACATTTGACTTTCACTGAACCAAGGTCATGGTTTACATCCAGTGAAAAGGACAACAATCATTGCATGTTGTATCTATGGTGTGTTAACTAGACTTTTATATTAGCAGTACCACTCTAATATGAGAACTGGTGTGTTATTATTATTTATAATGCATTCTAAAGCCTAAATGGATTAGGCCACCTTACAAGTGAAAACATTGTTGGGTACAATGTGTAGTACTAGTTCGCACATGCAATGTATGTGGTATGTTGTGAATTCACATTTACCTCAACAAACTTTAAATTGAGAACATCTAGTACACCACATATAAAGAGCATTAAGAAAGATTTATTGTCTTACAATATTATTCACAGTATTTATTCAACAAAGTGAACAATGATCCATGCTTGCTTGCTTGCTTGCAATATTTGTGTGGTGTGACTAACTGGCTCACCGAACAACTAACACCGACAGGACAAGGAGTTGAAGGACGCGGTGTCGCAACGGAAACTTGCGATGGCCGAATACAATGAGGTGACGGACAGGCTGGCGGAGCTCAGGCTACAGAAACAGAAGCTGTCGCGGCAGGTGGGTGTTCACTGCCACAGAGCAGTGTGGCGATAGTGATTTTGTAGCATACAAAGGTCGACAGATCGCTTCATTACGAACACCTTTACAAAGGTAAGGCTGTCTTATAGATTTAGTGTTACACTGCAGGTACAAGCATGCTGGTTGTTTTCAGACTTTTTGTATATGTAACCAACCACCAACTAATGTCTAGACTGGCAAATTGAGAGGTTACGAGATATTTTTCATAGAATGATTTGGGTTCAATGTAGCGCCATCTGTTGTTGAGTAGTGGAAAGTCCTCGCAATAATATGTCAAGTATAATAGGTATGTTATGTATTCTGATGGTTAATAAAATGTTCCATTGAACAGGTACGCGATAAGGAGGAGGAATTGGAAGTGGCCATGCAGAAGATAGACGCCTTAAGACAAGATATTCGTCGGGCTGATAAAGGAAGAAGGGAGTTGGAGGCTAGAGTCGACACGGCCGTCGCAGAGGCTACAAAGGTATGTTACAAAATACTATTCTCTTATTGCTTGTTTGATTGTTTTCGTACATTTAATGATCAATCATTGAATTGATCAATCATTGTTTAGGTTTTTCTGAGTTCGTCAGTACAGTTAAGGTAAATTATAGACGATCAATATCGATGTAACTTATCTACCACACAATTCTATACATTATTCTATATCATTGTATATATTAAACGCTGCCAGGAACGCAAGCTGCGCGAGGAGACTCTCCGTAACCAGCGCGTGGAGGCGGCCGGCGCGCCGGGCTCCACCGCCGCCGACGTGGCCAGGCTGCAGGCCGAGGTCGAGGCGCTCGAGGTAGTGAATACGCGGCTAATTTTCATTATTATTTACTTATACTTATACATTTCACTTTTGAACTCATGGAGGCTTATAACTTAAAAGTGGATAGCTGGAAATAGATGAGTGGTTGTGTTGATATAGAACATTTTCCTGACCTACAAAAAAATGTCCTGACCACTTGTTGATAGTAACAAAGGTGGTACAAAAACCGTGGTCGGCCGTGGCCTACCCGCATGGCTAGTGTGGGCATTATGGGCCAGAGCGCATAGCGGAGGGCCGACCTCGGTGGTGCGGGATGCCGGTAGGAGCGTGTCCGTGTGCGCAGGCGCAGTACGCGGAGTCGCTGGCGGCGCAGCAGGCGCGCTACGCGGCCGAGCTGGCGGCGCTGCGCGAGCAGCTGCACGAGGGCGACGCCGTGCGTTCGCTGCTCAACCGTGAGGTGCGCGCCGGCACATACTCGGCTCAGCTCTCTATTAACGACGAACTGAATGTCGCCCTGTCTTCTTTTAGCCGATATTAGAGCTTGTATATTATTGTTATAGTATTACATCGGGTCTTTTGCAGAGTAGACACTGTACGTGAGCATATAGCGTTAAATATCCATCCCTCTAGAACTGCTGTGCTTTTAAATTCATTGTTCTCACGTAATGTAGCTATAAAATATATATGCAGCCTGACTATATGTCATAATAGCATTAATTTGCTTCCAGCTACAAAGCTCCAAGGAGAAACTGGAGAGCCGAAGACTGGAACAACTGACAGATGGTGAAGATAAACAGATGCTCATTAATGAGAACAGAAAGCTTGCCAAAGATCTCGATGCTGTGAGTTAATTTACACTTTTCAAATTTTTAAATTACAGAACAAAGATTCAAGGCCTTTTAAAGTGTGTAATCAATTGATGTAATGTGATGATGACATTGACTTAACTTCTGATAGTCATAGTATGTACTTAAATGACAAAGAAAATGTCGGAATTAAAAAACATTCAATCTGTACAACCACATTGAATAAGCTCCATAGGAATTAAGAATGATGTAGGGTTAAGCAATATTACAGGGCATGCTGATGTGTATGTACAGATGGCAGAGAACGGCAGACGGTGGCAGGCCGAGCGGCGCCAGCTGGAGCTGGAGCTGGAGGAGCTGCGCGCCAAGCGGGACACCATGCAGCACTGGGAGGCACAGGTATTCGGGAATATCTTAGTTAATCGTTCTAGCGGCCAATTGTCATAGTGGCATTTGTGAAAAATATTTTAGCTTTATTTTTTATATTAAAGTATTTTATTGCATGTAAATAAGACAAAAAATCACTATTACTTAGTGAATATATTCTCTAAACAATATCAATTTTTTACGTGAGTTCAAATATAATGTATTATTTATCTTTTGTTATTTCAATTAAGCTGTAGGATTCTTAAATAGGACATGTGGGAATACTTTTTGGATGGACGTTTTTGTATTATGTCACAATTTAGGTAATTATGGTTGTGTTACAGATAGCAGACATTATCCGATGGGTGGCTGATGAGAAGGAGGCTCGCGGTTACCTTCAAGCTCTTGCAACTAAGATGACCGAGGAGTTGGATTACTTGAAACATGGTGAGCTCAGACTTCTGTGATAAATGTACTAAGCAAAAAAAAGACATTGTAGATAGTAAAAGAATAGGCAGTTCAAAAGAATATTTATCCATTGAGAGGCATTTGCAATATGTGGTGCACGGTAGCCATAGATAGTGGCAATGGCTACTGGTGACAGGTGTCGATGCTAGCTACTGGTGCGAGGTACCAGTAGCCAGCGTCGGCAGAGGATAGAGCGGTGTGCGCGCGCAGCCAGCGGCGGGCGCGCGGCGCCGGCGTCCCCGCCCGCGGGCGGCGCGCCGGCCGGCTGGCGCAACCGCCGCTCGCAGAAGCTCGACAAGATGGAGATCCTCACGCTGCAGTCCTCGCTGCACTCCGAGATACAGGCCAAGCAGGCCGTGGGCGAGGAGCTGTCGCGCACGCGCGCCGAGCTGCTCGCCAGCCAGAGGTACGCGCCGCCACGTGTGGTCCGCTATTGTCGTACCGTCCAAATTTAAACATTTATTGTTGTTGAATAAACATAAAATATAAAGCAGTACACTACTGTTTTTTTTTTCATAAATACAATCGAATTCGATCCTTTTACAAAATATAACAATTTGATGTATTATTGGCGTTTCATATCGATTCACGTCCCTTATCGTGTAGCGTTTATGATTTTTTATTGATGTCTCTATATGATATTTATATTCTAGTGCGTAGTTGCGTCTAGTTGGCCCACCTCATTTTTAACGCTTTTTATGTTGTTCCTCTACTTGTCAATGTGTTTTTATGTTATACAGCTTTTCGTTCTCAATTGGTACCGCTATGGTTCCGTTCTCATAATACACGGTTCTAATCGATAGGAAAGTGGAAGCCTTCTTTTTCTCCGTTTAGCATTAATGTTCCGTACTCTACGGAGTCCTCATTGCTGCTGTCGTTCCGCTGGTATACCGCGCGTGTGCGCTGGCTTGCAGGGAGCTGGTGGAGACGCGGCAGCGGCTGGACGCGCTGGCGCACGACCTGAAGCGCAAGGAGCAGCACATCCGCGACATGCAGCAGCAGCTGGACGCGCCGCCGCACGCGCCCGCGCACTCCTGTGAGTATCCGCACACTGCCGCACTGCCGCACGCTCGTCCCAACATCCTTCTACTGTACATAAAAGCCGCACTAGCTGCTCCAACCTTACCACACTCAACATTTATACAAAATAATTAATTATCATCATCAGTTTATCTCAGTCCACTGCCGGACATAAACCTCCCTCGAAGTACCCCGTAATACTGGTACATTATAACAAGCAATATTAAGTACACACACAAATATAATTATTTTTAATTTAAACGCCAATACCCGTACTCAACATTACACGTAATATCTGTTCACATTATAACAGTTGCAAACTACAACAGAAGCGTTTAACATGTGAATACACTATACACGTAGTTGACATTTCATTTCATAGCTTTCTATCAATGTCACACCGTACATACATTTTCAAGGATGAAATATCTCACGGTAATGTTGATTTCAAAGCTGTTATAATAGTTTTTCTCATACTGTAATATCATAAGTCACGATTACGAATGGTGCTACCGGATAGTTCCAAACATGTATAGTTCCGGCGGTAGGAACACAAATACTTCGAACGCTTAAATCGCAAGAGGGCAGCACCGTTCTATTGGGGCCTGTGAGTATTTTGCAACCGGCTTACCTATTGGATCCAATCGGTTGATCGGTATTGTGATCGGATCCGTGAGTCGTTGGAGCTCTTCATCATCAGTTAACAGTTATTTCCAGCCTGTAGTTCCCATTAGTTCCAAAAATTTTACACTACACAATTTTGCAAATGTTCATATATAAGTTTTGTGTTGTTTATGGTAAGATAGTAAAAAAATATGTATTTTAGCACTTATAACCTGGGTCGTTTGGTGAAACAAAAATACTTTTCTCTATAAACGTGTGTTCATAATTTTCAGTGATACTATATAGATTTATTTATATATTTCCATATTATTATATATGACCACAGCACAGCTATGTATAGAGAATTAGAGATGTAATATGTTTATTTAGTGCACCTTTTCTTTTTGTTTTCGTTCCATGTCACCGCACAATCCCATCCAATACACGCGTAACGTGACGTACACGTAACCGTGACGCGACGGACGCGCGGCGACCCAACCGCCCCAATGTCAAAATGGAATGTTGGGATCCCACCACAAAGTCCAACGTCGCCCGCGACGAAAAAAACGAAAATAACCACCGCCGGTCCGTCCGCCTTTACCCCCTAACGTTATCTGTGCTCGCACCCCCACGGTGATGTGAACTATGCTATTGCTATTATACCATACGATTGGACTGTGATTCGATTCGGAACGCCGCTGTGACGTTATGTTGAAAAACAAAAAATATACAAATATGTGTGTATTAAAAATTTGTCCGTTTCAAAAATGGAATGTTCCCTGGGGCCATGTTACGTGCTGCGGACTCGCTCGTCGGTCGCATTTACGTGAAACGATTGTGTATTATCTGTGGCATTTACTACGTACGCGTTTGACGCGTTATTTTAATATTATTGCTAATTGTTTGTTTTTTTTTTAATTTGTATTTTTTCTTTTCGTTTTCTTATCACCGGTCCTGCGTCGTGCTGTTGTGCCCTACTTGTTTAATTGTTGCATCTCAATGACAGTTCGCGCGTGGGTGAGGCCGTACTTGCCGCTGTTTTTGGGCGTGACGTCATGCATCTGGGGATTTGCAATACTCGTCTACCATCACATATACGATTGACCACAACTGGTCGTACGATGCGGAAAATCTAATGCGCTTTCTATGCACTTGCCGCGGCGACAGATTATACATCCTGTATATAATCGAGTTTTTGACGGTTTTGCTTTATTATTATTTTGAGTTTTTTTTCTGTGCTTTACAATATGTCTGACAACTTTGTATTGTTACGAAATGTGATGCTAATGTCACCCCTCCCTTCAATAATCACATTTCGTCATACTTAACGTGTTCTATTGCTATTGAGCTTTAAGAAACATTTATATTATAACTGTAGACAAAATTTCAATGACCATTGCTCCTTAATGATTTAGTATTCTCCTATTTTTACGTTTTAATGGCTTTTTTTATTTATCTAAAGAAAAAAAAACGGGAGCTATATACTCGGTAAGAGTGTTTCATAATGGATCTTCCTTGCCTGATATTTGACACCAAAGGTGCATCAGTTCGTCCTCTAGTCGGGTAATCGTACTCTAGTCTAAAAAATCTATTTTACCAAAGATTTTACACTTTTAAATGATATTAATAATAATTTTATTTAATTTTTACGCTTCGACCGCTCGAACTAGTCATTGTACTTGGATTTTTTAATTTGTTTTTCTTTCGTTTGTTTTTTCACAACGTGAGAATATTTTTACTTTGCATTTTTTATTGCCTTGTATTTTATATTAAGTTTACCATTGATTTTATTACATCGATTGAAGCGCTCGAGGGATTGATATTAATATTCTTTTGCCTCAGAGCGCAAAGAGAATTTGGTTATGGTGCGAAAAAGAATCATATCACGAGTGACTTGGATGTAATACAATAGAATATTGTAATAAAATGTTCGTAATGTACGCAGCAACATGACAGTACCACGCAGGACGCTAGAAGCTAAGTTTTCATTTAGATCAGTATTTAGAATCTCAGTTTTTCGTTTTGTTTTTTTATTATTTATTTATCCAGATAGGTACGCTTTGTATTTGTCATCCTTTAAAATTACATCTTATGTTTTTAAGACAAAAAAGTGAAATGTGCTGTTTTAAAATTATATTATTTATGTTTCCATAGTGGGATTATATTTGTATAGTTTATAGAGTAACGCACTGTCTGGCACATTTAATCTGCATTTATATTATGTTCTGTTTTTTTTTAATTCTTTTAAATTTCCTTCGTATAATGTATAAGTTCGTAAATACGACGTTGTTTGTGCTCGCCGAGCACGGTTGGAGTGAAACTTCTTTGCAAGTTAATTTAAGCAAGGGGCGTAACTTTCGGCTGTTTTTATTATTATTTCCCTTGTGGAATCCTCAAGTTGCCCTTTTGGGAGTGTATGTATAGGTGGTAACAGGTCACTTTAATGCCAATGATAAAAGCCTCATCTTTGTAAGATCTATATTTTAACGTCCTCAAAGTGTACATTTTCATTTTTCGTTTTTATATCTTCTATCCTACAAATGTAAAAATGGTTATCTTCAAAGCCAATACTCGCTTTACCCTTGCTTCTCATCTGTCTCTCTTTCTATATCCTCTCCAATTTTCCCATTTTTATCTTCCTTCGTAACTACTTCTCATAGTTTCCTTACTGGCCTCGAATGATCCGTTACTTCCTTAAAATTTACGTCATCTTCGCGAAGTTATACATCGCATAAAAATTTATTTGATGTATAATTCGGGATTTCATTTTCAATTATCAACAGTTACAACCACTTATCATTATCGGTATATTCATTATTATTATCATCACCATCATTATCCTCAATCAGTTGCCGTCTACTGCTAAAATATGCTTGTGTATGCTAATTATACATCACGTAAAAGTTATTTACACTTTTTTTCTTGTTTAGAGGTTTCACTTCAAGTATAGACCATTTTTTGTGATGTTATATATTTCGTGTACTGTACAAGTTTACTGTATGTATATGTAATATATGACATAATATTAAAGTGCTGTTATATCGCCTTTGTTTTATCATTTTACATCGAACACACTTTTTCAATTTAGCATCACACAAGTATCAGTATATCAAATAGGATAATACATATTTCTTTTTTATTCATGAAAAAATAAGTTTAAATTGATAGCATTTCATCAAATGTTCAATGACAATGCACCAGAGCTTGGTTATAATTAACTTGTGTTGAGTTGTGCGCAAGCAGCGAGGCAGGGGTCGGCCAAGTCGTGCTACTGGAGCGGCAAGGAAGACAACGGTTCGTTGGTTTTTGTACTTGAGAGAGACGGCTGAGTTTGTGTCCGTAATGAACGTCCTATTAGAAGTAGAATTTACCGTATGTGACATGTGTACCTGTGCGTCCCCGGCGTCCCCGGTGGCAATGTCTGTTGTTATCTCCGTCTCCCCTCCCCCTCTCTCTTTTCATCAAATAACATGCGATGTGTTAGTTTCTCTGTATTTTGCACCTCTTTTTGGTGTATGAAATATATTGGTCTGATCACATTGGGTTCCATAATGTGTGGAAAGTAAAATACACTGTCTAGTGGTTTAGGGTTTCTATTCGCCAAGTACAACATGGTTCGCTAAATTGAAAAAATTAAATAATCTATGTATGTTAGATTATAGGCAAGTTTCAATAACTGATGTATTGAACTACGCATTTGAAAATATTCCAGCTGCATTACAATGTTACTAATTATTTTGTTTAAAGAAAGATTTTATATAATTTGGTTAGTATAGAAAGATAATCATCATATTTGATGTTATACATCATTTGGCGCGTTTGGGAAATTAGAAATTAGTGGTATGTTTTATTGTTAGCGTGGGACGAAGTAGTAGCCGCAATTGTAACGCATTATTCATTACAATATTGTCTGATTTAAAATTCAGTATGTTCAATACAAACTTTCCTTTAATCGAATTTAGTAAATTTTAAAATAACAACAGGTATTGCCCACCGAACCAAGGTTTTTCCATGGATTTTCTTGTCTTTGTGCTGCGTTTTTAGTCATATATATAAACCTATACTCATTTATATCGAAATCGTTGCATTGTAAGTGCAAGCAAGTGTAAGGGAAAAATTAACTATTTAACAGACGAACACAGGATATCGCTGTTTTGTGAGCCCTTTTAGTTTTAAGGTTTAGTAGGTCTTGTTTTTTTATGATCTGTATAAGTAAAATACAGCATGATTTTATTGTAATATTTATTTGAAAAGAAAATATATTTTGTTTTTAAATTACTTTTTATGTAAATTTGAATGTCACTAATTTAAAAATACTAACAAACTAGATTGTTGTGTTTTCGGGAAAGGAATAAAAATATTTTTTATATCATAGTTACCTATAAGTTTTTCTAATATAATTCTGTAAGGGGTTCGAAAACAGCGATACTTGTAAACGATTTGGCAATTTGCAAATTTCGAAGTGGACCATTTTTTTATTATCATTACTGTTAATCGCTTCGCTTTTGCTTGAGCTTTCTTGCGGTGACATGAATGTGACAGATTACATAATTTTCAATACTTTGTTTCTCTCACATCTCTGTTGTATGCGTATGTGTATAATTCGTTCTCGTTTTTAAAAATCGAATTTTTCAGTTCCAAATTTAAAATAATGTCGCTTAGTATTTTTTTCACGCATACGGCCGGTGACCTCTGAAGGAATTTTTTTCATGTCCATTCATAAACACCACATAACGCGCTGAGCAAGATGGTTTTTTTTCTTTAACACTTGTTTGTATACGCACATAGGTATTGACTAATCAGTTGTAATTGTAAATTATCTTACTATTCTCTTTATACTACAATACATTGTAGATCATTTAGACTTCCAGGCGACATTCACACAACGGAAGCCATTATGGTTTTTTTTTAATTCACGTATATGTACGTCAAAAGTTTTTTATATTATATTTCATGGATATGCAGATTTTAAAAATGATAACTTCAATGATAACTAACGTTTATTGTACCTTGAAAATTGTCTTTATTTTATATATTTTTTTTATCTAATTCATGCGCCATGTTGTATTTGTGTTTTGTTGTGTCGATGTCGGCTCCGGCGCCTGTGGGCTTAGTTTGTACAGCGTCAATTGTAAGCGTCCATATGTTCTCTTATTACGCAAATACGTTTGTAATATTATACTCGTGTTTTTCTGATATACAGAACAGATACATAAACCTCTACATTGGTCATTCCACACTAAATTGTACAATTTGATCCGTGTTCGAGGCAAATGTGAGATGATATTGAATATATTTTCAAAATTATGCAATTAATGTCTACTCAATCTAGTATCGAACGAGGGATAGCGTTAAAGTTGCAAAGCATTTTACCTCATCGACAATGTGCAGTCGATATTTTGACAATGTTATTACAAGAGAAATGTTTGAGGAGCCGAATATACAGCACTTATAATTATAATAGTGAATAAATGAAAATGTAATGACGCATTTGCGTAATAAGATTCTGCATGTGATATTAGACCTGATTTTGTTGACTAAAATGTTTTTTAAAGGTACAGTCGGGTGCTACAATCTAATCGGTTGTCAACGTATCGCATCAAATTCGGGTTCAAATATCGATTTTATTTAACCCATTAACGTGTCACGAACCGCCAAATCAAGTCGATTTTTTGTTCCTATATAATTGTGCAATGATTTGTTATGTATATCGTACTGTGCTCGCGTATATATATTTTTTATATATTACAAAGTTTGTTCTTGTTTAAGTACCCGACTATGCCGTCTACGAACCTTGGTACCAGCTAATTAAACTATATATTAATTTCGTTTCAATAGTTGATTATTTTAGTATCGTCTTGTGATCGTGGTTTCGGTTGGGATTGGTTTATGTTTTATATAATTTATTTTCTTTTCACCCTCCCCCTCCACACGTAATCTATTTATTTTATCTACTTAATTATCTTTATTGTTGTATATACATTTATCTATTTATAGCTATATGCATTAATACCGTTGGTTGAACGTAGTCGGAGATGAAGTATTAATACTCTGTATGTAATGTTTCCAGTCTTGGACCGTCCGTCGTCACAAATGAGCTACTTAGACCAATTCCTGAAGGAGACGCCCACGGAGAGGCATTACGACAACGTCGCGTCCATCAACAACGAACAGAAGGTCTGTAATAATTTTGTTATGCGTGTCATTCTATTTTTGAATTCGTTATGTATACTCTATGCCATTTATGAGGAAACATTTGACACATGTCACTTTGACAGGACTAGTGAAGTATGACTCTATATCGACATACTACGATACCGATTTCGATTGTCTACAAAGTATAATCGACTTAATTAAGAGTCGAAACAGATATATAACGAAAGTCACAGTTTGTTAAATGTATTCGATTTTAATAAAATTGTATGTACATATACCGTGCACAATTATTAACAAAATATCGTATCAATAAATTTACAGGTATGCAATATTGATTTCAACTTATTATGTACCTACATATGTTTATTAATATATAGATGTTTGTTAGTATGTACGATCAGTCAAGCAAAAGTTGAACATGCAGTGTTACATTCTGAGATGTGTTAAACGTTACCTTATATTTGTGATATGGTTATAATTGACGCTGTACAATTTGATCCGCCATTTTCGCTATATCGATATTTGCAGTCGATACCGATTCGACAATAACCAGCTTTAATGTCAATTTTGACTACTAAATTAAACATTATGCACACTATAAATATTGCACATTTTATAACGAACACACATTTAATTATTAACCATTTAAGTTGCCTATTTATTTTTGTATCCCCTTGTAATTTTTTTTAAATTTTGCTTTCATCATGTTATTAACTATTCTTATTGCATTTTTTTTTGTTTATTGTAAATAACTATGATTTAATGCTTTATCATTTTCATTTGCTGTCATCTCGTGCGCGTGTGCCGTGAGGAGCGACTCGAGTCTGGCCTCGGATGGGCGTCGATTTTCTGTGTCGGAAACGAGGAATTAGTATTTTGGAGAGAAAAATATATATGAATATCTAGTTACGTTAGTTTTTGTACGATTTTTTCTTCGTTAGAAAACTCGAAGTGTATCTAAAATCGCAGAAACTCCTCTCCCCTGTCCGAATACAGACCGAGTGTGCGATATGAACAATATACGGATACTGTTAACATAGTACTACAGATATATTTGTGACGAAAGAGTCCGTATTAATTACTGCTTTTTAGTTTTTAATTTCTTCGTGGCACCGGCAGATAGTAATTTAAAAATTTCGACTTGATGACGCATTACACATTAACATTATCTATAATACATAGAACGGACCCCCCATCCTCCATCCCCCTTCCTATCCCTTATTTGCTAGTCCATCGCTACCCCCGCCCATCCTCTGTACATCTTTAAAGCACACATAAATTGTGTCAAGTATAATTATTCATTGTACGAACTAAAACATCTTGCATATTCACTAACACACACCTGGACACTACAAGTAACTGTGTAGCGGTGAATATTAATTACTTATAACTATTTAAAATGTTGACATTATCCGCAACGGCACACATTGTCCATATCGCTCGCTCGCTCGCACGCGCGCACTTACCGATCATCCGTCGCTTTCCCCCGCATAGATGTCGCCGTACGGCTACAGAAACGCACACAATTGTTACAACGCCAAGGTAAAGATCCCTGATTGTTTGTTTTTTATGCTTTTTGTATTTTTATTTTTAAACAATAATAGTGTTTCAAGTAGAATATAACTTTGTTGTACTAAACAGGTTCTGTTACAACGCTCTTAGAACTGACTAGAGGTTTTAGTAGAATTTTCAGCAAATGTATGATTCAAACGTATGATATACTCGTATATATGGGCTTTGTAATTTTTTACATGATATATTAAATGAAATATTTGCGATACGATTATTGGCATTTTTAAAAATATAAGGTGATTACAATAGTTGTTTAACTCGGGCCAACTCGACACCATTGCGAACGGCCCGAGGGTAACACGTAACGTAACGCTAACGATGCCGCGCGTGCGCCGCTCCCCGCGCCGCCCCGCGCCGCGCCGCGCCGCGCAGCTGCTGTACGGCTCGCAGGCGGAGGCGCGCAGCGGCTCGGCCGACAGCCCCGACGAGCTGGAGCCGCGCGCCGCGTCGCCCGCCTCCACCAAGAGCTCGCCCAGCGACCTCTCCAACGTGAGTCGGACGTTTATGTTGCCGATCACCTTCATGAGGAACGACTCATGACATCGTTTACTCTGTGCGCGTTGATTACCACATAAATCGTTTTTTAATCTTTTCAATATATTTCTTATAAATCTAATAAATTTAAGGCTGCTGTGGCTATATATGTGTAAAATCTCTGCAGTACTCGCTACAAGACCCCGCGCTGGGCCCGTCGGTGCCCGGCAAGCAGAAGCTGCACCAGTTCCTGGTGCGCACCTTCAGCAGCCCCACCAAGTGCAACCACTGTACGTCGCTTATGGTGAGAGGAGTTTTGTTATATATTTGTTTAATAGCTATCTGTCTCAACGACTGCGTCGTCGGTCAGGTTGGTTGCAAGAGTGACTGCCGATCGAAAGGTTCTGGGTTGAAATTTCAGGTCCGCTACTATAAATTTTTACTAATTTAGATTTTCTAGTAGTGGCTTTGAGTCTGGGTATGTGTCTGGTGCACGGCAATAAGCCCACCATCTATTCCATACCGGAACGTAAACGTAACTGGTGAGACATGGGAGTGTACTACAGTCCACTAGCTATATGTTCGGGCTGTACAGGCGTGATGTTAGATATGATAGGTTAGGTAGATGTAGCACGAGCGCGGTGTGCGCAGATGGGGCTGACGCGGCAGGGCGTGGTGTGCGAGCGCTGCGGGCTGGCCGTGCACACGCGCTGCGTGGCGCGCGTGGCGCCGCGCTGCCCGCTGCCGCCCGAGCGCGAGCGGCGCCCGCTCGGCATCGACCCGGCGCGCGGACAGGGCACCGCCTACGAGGGATACGTCAAGGTCGACGCTTGCCTCCGAACCCGCCTTGTTACGAGAGGACATCCGTATTCTATAATAAAACAGTAACAGAATGTACAGTTTAAATAATTATAACATTCTTATCTACAAGTTATTATTTGGATAATCGAATATAGACACTGAAAACGATTACGTTTTAGCACACGTGACTGTTATTTTTATTACTTGTATAATAAAAATTATACTATGTATAGGTACCGAAGCCGGGCGGTGTCAAGAAGGGTTGGATGAGGCAGTTCGTGGTCGTTTGCGATTTCAAATTGTTCCTATACGATATATCACAGGACAGGTGAGATGCACACTTTTAATTACACATAAATACTTCATATATTTCACACTCTCTTAATTGCATGTTTGCAGACATTTTTTCCCGGAGAAATTTACAATAGATATAGATACAAGTTAATTATACCTACCTACTTTTTAATTACGATGCCAAATTACTCTTTGATATACTAGATTTTGATTTGATGAATATTAAAATGTTTAAATATACACAAGAAGTTGAATCCAATAAAATAGAGCTCTTTAACACAAAATATCCGGAGCGAGTTCCGATGGCTAGGCTGAGGCTGAGCGCGCCGGCGCCTGCGCAGGAACGCGCTGCCGTCCGTGTGCGTGAGCCAGGTGCTGGACATGCGCGACGCCGAGTTCAGCGTGGCCTCCGTCAAGGACTCCGACGTCATACACGCCAGCAAGCGGGACATCCCCTGCATATTTAGGGTGAGCACGCACGCACGTCCTAATGAGCGTATGCACAAACATAATAATACCTTCAAGACTTGTATATAATACGATAAGGATTGATATGGTATCGTCTCAATATTATAACGGTGAGTGGCAGGATTGGCGAAGTTATGTAAAGTAGCAGGGTCTAAAGGTATTATACTATCTTAATCGCTCCCAGGGGCGAGTGTTGCAACCCTGGCTGAGCGGTTACTGAAACGATGTCGGCGATGGTTG
>DWTO01001237.1:0-16871 GCA_018244755.1 Jemadia pseudognetus
AATCAGTGGTCCAACGTCTCTGATATTTGGGTACAGTTGTATATGACAATAATGAAGATATATTTGACTGGATATAAATTTAGATAATAGACAATTATTGAAAGGATCACGTTCCTCGCGCATGATGGAAACAGCGATGAAGAATTAAAAGCTAATCGGGGAGAAAATCATATATCAATAATCAAAACGCCGATCGGAATAGCGACTACTGACGAAGATGTAGTACCAGCAGTGTACCCCTAAAGACTGGATAATTACTTGATGGTAGTCCTAAGACATTTCTTCAGCACAAGTTAAAAGGTCCACTCGGAGGTAGAATCTTTCCTAGTTTCATAGATGCAACGCCAATGTTGCTTGCATTGAACAACGCCAAACAGCCATGCTTGCAGTGTACATACTGTTGAAACTCTGTGATATCCTATTAACTAAAATACGACGTTATCTAAATTTACCCTTAATGAAATATTTATTCCTACTTAAATAAAATATTTGTTTTTGAATTCTATAAACATCTTTTGTATCATGTGGAGTGTTTTCAAATGAAAAATATTTGTGCATGAAAATGGAATTAAAAGTGTTGATTAATATTAATATCACGCATACGAGTATCTTAATCAGCGATATAAGGATCCTATATCACGAATGAATGTTTGATTACTAAGCCTCCCACTTCTTAATAATTGAACAGGTTGCTAGTACAGATAAACTACTTTGATATTCTATGTGTAAGTTCTAGTCTAAGATTCCAAAGTCGTCTAAGATTAATTAAATGATTATAGAGTTGTGTATATCAGTAATTATCAAACGTCGTACCTAACGCATACATTAATTTTAAAATAAATATCTCCAGAGAACACAGAAACCATTTACTATCTTTTGGATTTTGATCGTGAAATTCAACGTTTTAGATGTCACATATTTTATATATATCTCGTTCGCATTGAGTACATTCAAAACATTATAGACTAAGCGGAACGTACGTTGCTAAAATCATGTCTAAAAATGTTTATGAAACACATTCGTTAAAAATTTTTATCTCCCATATTTCATAACTTCTGCATAACATCTTTTTTTATTGTGTAGTTTCAAACTATCATTGCCTTTTTTATGGTAACTTCAATTATCTTCCTACGATATTGTTCGCTTTTATGTTAACTCAAAGTGTTACGCACTTTAGGAACCTACATTTGATCTTTACTTGTGCCTTTGAAGGATATTTTGAACAATACATCAAAGTTTGCATCTCACGAAAATCTTAGAAGTGCTCGATGACGGCACGAATAAATTTACGAACAAAATTTATCGTCGAAACCGAGTGTGAGAACACTTGAGGATTTTTATATCTTCCACTCGCGTGAGATTCGAATCACGTGACCGGAAACTGCTTACATTTCAAATACACCAGACGGAATTCCACTCAACGCGGATGCCAGGCCCATGAGTCGTGATACCCACTTAAAACAAGAATATAATAAGCTCTTTGAGGCAGACTTCTGTAATGATGGAAGAAGATCAAGTTCGGTGTAAGGTTATTTTCTCATAAAAAATAGGCCAGAATGCTTAAGAATTTTCACCTCTCAAATCACTTGCAGATCAAAGACTTACAAGGCATTCGCTGTAAATATTGATTCAATGTAATATTCTGTCATTTTGCAGAACTACATCAAACGGAAGTCAATTTGTAATTCCAGTAGCGAACGAGAGAACCACAAAGCTTTAGAACCTAACGTTACTTACGTAAATTCAATATTGAAACAAATTTTTAGACTAGATAATTTTATTCATCTATGATGATAATGAGATATTTTATGTCATGTCATAAACCAATGTACATAAATTCATATACTCGTATGTACATGACATAAACAATTTAGATGTTAAGGAAAAATTATAGGTATAAAATAATTAAGGCATAACAGTTTCTGTGACTTTCATTAACCCAAAATAATGTTATTATTTTATTATCATCATTATTATCGTCGATTATATACCAATGATAATAACCAATGATTTTAAACTTATAAATACTAAACATATGTATTTGTCATGGGATACGCGCAAACCGAATCGAGAGATTGACTTCATGCTACAATGTTGACTTGTGAAATTTTTAATTCATAGATAAAATTATAACATGGCCCGCGAATCAGAACCTTAATTGTAAACTCGGTTATTATAAATAGAATTTCTTACAGGGACCCAAACGATAATACGCGCCAAGAAGCCCTGCTGCCAGCGTCGCGCGAACGTAACAAGTTTAAAGGCATCAACTGGGAGGAGTATGATTCCACACACCAGAAATACCTGGAGATTGGTTAGTGTGAATTGATTTTTAAATATCTGTGACCACGATGCATGTACTGAACGTAAGCGACACATTAAGCAATTTTGCAGGAAACGTTCGAAAGGAAGAAATGAATTGGTACGTTGAAAAATTTTACACAAGTTACTAGATCATGAGGTATTTACATACGTATTTACCTTTAAGGTACATTAAAGTAGCATTGTCACAAGTTATCGTTTTCATCGTGCCCAATACAGAATGCCAAAGATCAGGATGGAAATAAGATACACGATGTATGTATTTGTGTGAGTACAAGAATACGTGTGCATATGAGTGTGAGTGGATTTGTAAGTCAGTGTATGTTGCTCGTTACTCAAATGATTGCAATCGCAACTATTGGGAGAATCCTGTGATCGATCCGTGGGTCGGGTACTATTAGGTTTTTCTAACTTGAAATTACTTAGTGGTTCGGAGTCTAGAATTGTGCCCGGTATATGGCAACAGGCTTACTCCGTATTCCATTATGAGACGTTAACGTAACTGACGAAACTGGGAAATGTGCTACTCTTCCTAACTCGTTGGCGGGTAAGGCGTGATGTTACATTTACGTTCCATGTTAGTCACGATCATTCAGAATGAATCGTGCACGACCCTACCGATACCTAGCTCACAATGCTCTATTGTTGCTGCAAACACAATCAACACGGAGTTTGTCAAGCCAACCGCTCCATCGCGTTAGATCGGTAAACGTTTATACAAACTGCCCTT
Source organism: Jemadia pseudognetus (assembly GCA_018244755.1). Classification (NCBI taxonomy): domain Eukaryota; kingdom Metazoa; phylum Arthropoda; class Insecta; order Lepidoptera; family Hesperiidae; genus Jemadia; species Jemadia pseudognetus. The sequence goes on from DWTO01001237.1 coordinate 3,053, forward strand.
GCTTGTTCCGCTGTTTAAACTGAATTTCAACAGTACAGTGCCCCCACATGTATTTCTACATGTGCACATAAAACAGGATAAGTTATTTTCATATTTAAGGCAAAACATTTTAAGAGACTTATGAAAATCAATGTAACTTTTTAAATATCTCGTTACTTTGCAATTCTATATATCGCTATGTGACACTATTATTTTTATATTTTATTGAATAGATAGTTTTATTGAAGAAACTGTTCCTAATTATCCAACTCGTTATTACAGTTTATCTTAAAATTAATCAAAAAACAGACCATTATTTTTCGACGATATTCTACTGAAATGCATAGATGTTATCGATATATGTAGATTCGTATTGGTGTACACCAATATTATACATATATACAAAACTAGTTGACAGTCAATATAGTAGATTTTTCAATCTAATTTAATATTAAATGCGATTTCTCACGAAGAATTTTTATTCTTGAGTTATATATAACACAGTTGCTATTTCTAAGAGAACTGATCTTTTCTCCGAAATTTTTAAATCTCTTCAAATTGTTACTAAAAATTCACCATAATGTTAGCCTCATTTCCAACAGCCCTTCACAAATTCACAAAAAGTAAACACAACTAATCTTGAATTTAGGACAGAAGTTGTTGTTGCAAGATAAGCTAGTATAAATATAAAATAAAAATGTGCAAAATATATATTTTAGAAGATATTATAGAATATGTGTATGTATATATGTACATATACTCATATTTTATAATATCTTAGGCGACTCTCTACAAGAAATCTGGAAATCTACAAGGAAATCTGACCTCAAACTAGACACAGCCTATGATAGAACACGCATAGACTTAGGCAAGTTTAATTTTGTGTTTTAAATATATTGTAAGAACATCAATAAAGCAATACACCACAAAGCAGGAATTAATTACTTTCGTGCGCTGATTTAAAGGAATACCCTGTAAACTCGAGGATTTTTGCAACATCTGGTGTAGTGACGGAAAGAAATAAAGGACAAGAACAGTATACGAACAGGTTCTTCAGTCAGTACAGTTTCGTCACAGAAACAGTATTCAGCTGTGCGGAAGTGTGTCGAAGTAGGTCAGTATCGCCGTGTTGGCTGGTTAGCGATGTAACAAGACGCGTTTAATGGTGCGCAGTGAACGAGGCTTTGTTGTTCCCGTGGAATGAGGTTATGAATGCTTTTTTGTAGAGTTCCAAGTCAATATGTAGGAGACGAAGTTTTTAAAAAGTGTGAGCTTTGACTGACTTAACCTCACATCGTTAAAATGTGTGAATTTTCTGTACGTTCTGTAAAATGAAGGATGAAAGTTTGTGCTAGTTAAATGTTTATTTATGTTGCGTTCGTTGTGCTTTAAACGTGATGCGGTCAAAAACTCGCAAAAATATTTTTGAATGGACTATGGATGATACGGTTAAGATGATATTGGCTGTTATCATTAGATAACTGTATTTGAATATTTTTAAAGATTTTTAAGATTACTATCTTATGGGTAAGCCTCCGGAATCGTATAACTAATAATCAATACTGAAGTAACCTCATACTTCAAATATTTACCACAATATATTAGAAATGTCTAACTATTTAGTTTATGTAATGCGACGAGTCTGCTTTATTAAATACACATACATTTAACATAAACACTTTTTATAGGTGTAAAACCACGACTTAAGAACCACTTCCGAGCACACCAACTATCAGTGTGGCTGCGCCTCGTTCCCGAGTTACATCGAGCCGGCATGGAAGACGTCGCCGCCCGCCATAATCTCTTCAGGAACCACAACGAACAGGATCTTTATGAAGGTATCGTGCGACCCGATCCACTATCTCGGAGCGTCGAAAACGAACAAATGAGACGACCCAATGGCTCAGTGTACACAGATACAGCATTAACAACAGTCGACACGAGTCTAGCGACCTGCGTGACGATCATGCCAAGCGGAAGAGATTCCCAAACCGCGAACACTACAGATAATACATTGGCAAACTTTGAAGCAGCGGGATACGCTGCTTATTCGACTGCTTTGAGCGTCACTATAGCGATAGGATGTTCCTTACTTATCCTGAATGTACTCATATTCGCCGGCGTGTACTATCAGCGAGATAAGACGAGATCGCGCGGAAAGCAACCGCGCTTCAACGAGAAGCACTTTGAAACTATCTCAGGAAAACACTCGCATTATCACATCGATCCTACCTTAGCTCCTAGTCTGGTTGTCGATGTGGAGAGACACAATCGGAAGAAAATGATAGCTGAACAGAATTTAGGAAGTTTAAATTTTAAGGGGCCGCTTGATGGCACGAAATCGCCAAGCCCGACACTAAGTATAGATAACATGATGCTACCGAGTAAACTGGGCAGTCGTAATAGTAGTTTTAGGTTGCCAAATGCGAGCTACCCCCAAGTGACTGGGTACGCAACTATGCCGAAAAATATGAATCAGTATAGCAATTCGCCGCCAATTCAGGATATGAGGCAGAAATTCCCCGCAAATGGACAGAATAATACTGGATCTCCTGGTGGGAGAGAAGAAACAAGACTTCCTCACGCGACACTACGCAGAGGCAAATCTCTTCATCCTACTAATCTTCCTCAAGCCGCAATCGATGAGATGCGCGTGTGACATAGTGAATCTCCCAGATGGGACTAAAACTAAGTGAAGTGATGTGACATTAGTGATGACTAAATAAATAATCGCATGGACGTTTTTTAGAACGGAAACATTATCGATTCTCTCAATCGCTGTAATACGATTATTATCGATTAAACAATCAATTGTACATGTGTCGTTTGATTTAATTTTGTCCGTAGGATCTGAATTTCAAAAATTCGCCTATTACGTTTCTCCTGTATCTAATAATAATTAATTCTTAACAATTTAAAGCGTTATTAATTCTGAAATGTAAAAAAAGCACCGTAAAAAGGCTTTAACAGCGAAAGGGTTTACCTAAAGGGAGAATAGTTCTAAAATTAGAAACTTGGTTATATTTTTAAAACAAACAAGTTCGCTTAACACTGTATTTATTCTGTTTCATACATATTTTCTTCTTTATAGTGTACTTATTTAATTAGTTATGTAATTTAAGATTATTCTGATCTCCGTCGATGTTTCTTCAGTAGAATACTCAAAGGGCTATTTTGTAAGAACATACTGCCTGAACTCTAAGAAACTACTCACTTCTACATTTATTGCTTTACTGACGTCTTAAGTTTAGTTATTTGCAATGCTAGTCACGTAAGGCCCTTGTGGAGGCCCTTACATCCGTTGGGACTAGTGGATACAACTAAAATAAGTATGTTATTGCGATACCGAACTGACTTCCTAAGAGCAATCAGAAGTCCATTCTGATTTAATTAATCCTCAGCACCAAAGAAAATGAAAGTCAATGTGAATTAATCATCTGGTAAGAAAGTTTAGGTATCTAGTTTTTTTATTAGACATTTAGGAAGCCATAGCTGATATGGTGCCATGGTATGGTACCAAGAATAAGAACAACTCCCTTTAAAAAGAAATGTAATGATCAATGTGTTGCTGATAAGCGACAAGAAGCCTTTTGTGTGCATATCAACATCTGTTATGCATTCTTTTAATTAGCATCGCCATTTTTGAAGGCGTGCGCAGATTTACATTGCGCTATTGTATGAACTGTATAAAGCTTAAAATTTTACAAAGCCGGATGCTACCCATTTTTATGTAGAGAGTAAAGTATATATTAGTTGTAGGATTGTTAACGATCCAGTTAATTCAGCGCTGAGCGCGGTCAGCTCATGGCTGGATACCTGCGCATCAGAGCGGACAGACCGCGCCGCGAGCACTGTACGCGTAGTTAAAGGGGGGTTGTCTATCGCAGTCGGCGGCACCCCGTCGCCGCCACAATTTGCCCCGTTTCCTCTTTCCGCTTTCACACGCCAGATTCTTGCTTAGTTGCACAATACCAGTAAGCTCCGCTATCTTTTTGATATATAGGATATATCATATCCATTACGCGTGAATATTCATCCGATATAATGCTAGCAGCCTTTCTTTACTCAAAACTAAACACATATTTGTATATATGCCGATCTACCTACCTACGACCTACCTTTAACTCTTTATAACATCTGTCGCCGAAACTATTTCTATACTGGTTTGCAAGCGTCACTATTGTAAATCGTTATAATACTGTTAGTTTATTAAACATGAAAAACATTTTGCGAGGAGGAGGTAATTGAGCTAATAATCGTCTTTTTTATACGATGAAAATTAAAAAGAATCTTAATAATATATAAGTGCTGTGAATATTTCTCTTTTATTATTTTCTAAATACGTACCAGACATAACACCAGTTCGAAGTCTTGTTTTGGTCTGGCAGCTAAAATTATTATGACAACGTTCACCATATTACCCACTGGAGCAGCGTGGCGAGGTATGCTCCGAGCATCCTGTGCATCCTAGAGGGACTCTTTCTCGGAAATTAAAAGCAAAAATATTACAGGAAGTAACATTATGTAGGTAAACAAATATAAGTCAGGAGGTTTACTCACGCACTTAACTCACTTCCATCAGTGAATTAAGCATAATAACATCATTATGCTGTATGAGCGCACTATGTTAGACGTTAAACGTAATTTATAACTGAGAACCCTAAAGTGTCACTCAATCTAACATCCTTCGCACCAGATATGATGATCGTGTACACTCGTGTAGTGATGTGCCAATGGTGTTGATTGTCGATGGTCTTAATTAAGATACATAAATCTCTACTCGTTCTGAGAGAAAATTCCGCTTTATCTATTGCAAATGAGGGAAGAGCAGTGGTTTGTCAATTTTTTAATTCTCATAATAATAATATCTTGTAAAGCTATTTTAACCTTTATCATTTAAAGGAGGAAGAAGATCGATGACATTTAATTGACGTTTAAATTTGACTTATCAAATCATGGAACAATAAACCAGTAACAGTTTATAACTGGATATTATGTACTTTATTTTGAATTTTTTTATTGTTCTTAGGGGAACTATTAATTTTGCTAATTATTATTTAATTCCATAAAAAACATTTGAAAAGTGTTCGGCAAAAGTTCTACCCAAGTCTTGAGTTCGAGGACCGATCGTTGTCCTGTTTGCTGTCAAGTAACAAGATAGATCGAATACGTCCCGCAAGTTGTAACCGAATTGACGTGACACGAGTACCGGCACTATGTAGAAACTTAGTAACTGAGTAAATTCATGGCAATATATTTTCTAAAAACGGTATTGCTGTCAAGTTGTTCTGTAGGTATTACTTTTAGAACGAAGATAAAAGCAGCTAACCAGGGACAGTATATCTGATCAATTATTTTGATACCTGTTAGTCTTGGGGTTTTTAGGGTTTCATTCGACTTTGACTTAACTGTCCTTAAATTACAAGATAAAAAAGTCAAATAACAGTAAATATCTAGTTTTGCTTTAGCAGAAATCAATTCAACCTATCACAACAACTACCCCAACTCCACTTACACAACTTGTCTTTGTCTTTGTGAATCAATATTTGATATCCGCAATTTCCAGCTGTGCCTACCTACTTGAAAATTCTCGTACACTTTCTTGACATTAAAGATGAAGAACAAAAATTGAATAAGACGCGTCTGAATGTTGGAGTCACACTAGGACTTCCCGTGTTGTGGATTGTGAACGATGAGCGAAAACTTCTATTAGAAAATGATTTCTTGTGTGAATGATGTTCTTCCACAAGACGAAAACCATCTCTATACTAAACAGCAAAAAATTAATTTGACACTCATTCGTAAAGAGGCAGTGTTCATAACACAAATTGTTAGTTGAAATGAAATACATATATCAATATAATCGAAAATAGGTGATGTGGTGAAAAACATCATTGAACGGCAAGTCGCAATTAATTTCGAATACATTTACACTACAAGGACAAACTGTACTTGTTGAATACAGAATAGAAATTAAAAAAAGGAATGGCGCGTATCTCTGGCAGTGCTTTCGCAATTCTAAGCTGTATAGAAATGTAATTGTGTTTCACAACAATTGCTACAATGCATTTCTTATTTCAAACGATTCTGACGCTTCTGTGTACACAATACCAGTCATGTTCCCATGAGCAATTGAAGTTTAATCTTTATTTTATACTCGTGTTACGTTTTCAATGCAGCCTTTAAACTTCTGTATACTATCGAAGATAGGACCGAATTCCTATCAGGAGCATGTGGCAAATACATTATTATTCGTGATTACTGTTTTTTTTTATGCCGGAATACAGGGATTCGCCACGGCGGCAAGTATTTTGTTTTCAGGATATTTTCGATATAGCAACTAAATAAATACGTTTTGGTATGGAGATGTCTGACCCGAGCCACTGAACAAAAGGTTCTGATTTCAATATCCACAGAGGACCGATATTTGTGTGATGAGAATTAATGTCTGTTCTGTCGGGGGTATCTGGATAATTACCTGTATAAGTATGTACAGTTAAGAAATTTATGTACATTTATGTCAATCAGCTGGCTAGTTACGCTAGTACAGACTCGGCCTAATTAGTGATAAGCTGGTTTATACAAATACTTATGTGTATTGTTGTTATAAGATTAGACAGATTCTACTATCGATATGCCGATTCGCCGCATCACTAGTTAGTTACTATTACGTATGCTCAGAAGTGAACAAAGGGCCTTTATGCTCTTGTTTATCGTCGACCGCGAGACATTGCAAAGGAAATTGTTGTTTAAGACTTCGTGCTTCCCCCTCTATAAGAACGCATGAACGTTTGACATTAAGGTCGAAAATCCCTTTTTCGTGTTGCGGAAGTGGTTATTGTGTGGGGGTTTGACGCTTCGAAGTAATTTAGTCTTAGTCAGTTCATTATCTTGCGGTTTTCTTTATCGTTTGACATCGTTAACCACTTACACGCGCTTAGACGAACGTCGCATCCCTGTTGGTGGAATTCATAATGCAAATATAATAGATATTTGGGATTGCTACCTCAATAAATATAAATGTGAGAATAGAACAACATGCAGATATTGTTGATTGTTAAGTATAAAATTATCATCAATATATTTTATATAGTGGAAGAGTTAGAGCTCTCCCAAAGACACGAGCGTGTATGAAGAGTGATGAATGTAGCAGAAAGACGTCGAGATAGAAGAGATGTTTTGTTACGTTTTTGATTAAGTCTCTTCATTGTATAGGTGACTAGGTTATATAATCGACTCAACATATAACGCTTAGAACTTAATGCCCATTAAAAAGCAATTAATAACATTTTAGTTATATAGCCAAGAGAAAGTCTGCAGTAGGGTGTTTTTATTTCTCCGTTGCAACGTCATCTGATAGCTTTGTAAAAAACCTAACTGACATATTTAAGAACTAAGAAATTCACTATTTGGTTAATTAACTTTGACGTTTCCCCGGGGACATAAAACGATGAAAAGAAAATTTCTTCGCTGAATATTTTCTTGAGCTAGCTGCATTCTTCAGTCCAAGAAAAGGGAAAAGTAAAGGAAAAATAAATCTGGGTAATCTCGAAGGCAACGGTTCTAACATATTAGAAAGAAATGGCCGTATTTTGCTTCCGGCCATTATGAAGGTCTCGCCTCATGTAGTGTCAGTCAAGAACACCGAAGATACGGAAGCAACACGGGTCGAGACAAAATTTTCATTTTTTTGTGTGTTTCTGAACTAATTTTTTCGTAAATCTTGATTGTATAGACGTAATTCGAGTAACAATAGTAAGTCAGCTTTTACATAACAAATAGTCATATATTGATTATCTTGTTACAAACTATCACCTTTCGTATTAGATACTCGTAAGTACATGTGATAATCGTTTTTATTCTCAAACCAATCCTCTTCCTTTCCAGAAGACCATAATCGGCTAAGCCTTATATTTCGTCACGTTAATTTCCCTTGCGACGTCTTCCTGCAAACGATAAACAAGAACGTAAAGCTCCTTTATCCGTATACATACGTAAAAGTGATGCGATTTATCGATATATCGATACAAGCCATTGACGTAATGACTATCGATACATCGAAGATTATACGGCTACTACTAAAGTTCTTACGTATAACTTTGATCAACTAGTAGTTCCAACGTTGATTGTTCATCGCAATGTTGAGAATGAACACGGAAATATAAGGAGTGTATGAAATGAAAATCATATTGCAACAATTGCTGCGTCATACCATAACGTCTCTTAAAGTCGGAACTGCAGAATAGAAGCCAGCAACAATACTCGCCATTTCGTTTTAATTTTCATCCGTTGCTCACGAACAAGTAAAAGTTGTTCCGGAAAATGTAGTCGGAATGGATTTGATATTTTCCGAAGCCGGAAAAAAACTTTGTTGCCTTAACGGCCGCTAATTAATTAAACCGTTGGGATTACAACCCGTGGAGCTATAGGAATAGTTGCGGATCGAACGAAACACTTTTATTGGGAAGGAAACGTTTGTTTTCACGAAAGGTGTAACATCGAAGTAACCTTTGAATTTTGCCATTAAGTGTTTTATGACTATTTATACACATGATTGTATATTACCGGCTTGACACACATATGTTTTTTGGACAGCCGGAATAGTTTCTTTACCACCTCCGTCAGTTCCGTGACTTTGCTGCAATCGGCGAGTTTTCATTTAGAAGCATCCTGTATATGTTCGAATCTAGTCGAGCCATCACGAAAAAGATAATTGAAATAAGCCGGTACAGATACAACCATTGAATTATTTGCGAATTCAGTTTTTCATAAGTAAGGTACTGTAAATGATAATATTTCTAATTCTAATTGAACTTGGGCTGAATAATTACAGGACATTGTTCCGATGATACAGTTCAAAGAATAACATATTATATACGTTTATCAATAAAGAGATAAAAAAAACAATTATATACATCAACATAACAATACATAGAATAGTTGATTATAGTTTAATATATTAACATTATCTACATAACAATGTTATGTGAAATTTATGAATCTCGAACAAGACGTATTTAGTGCCGGGAACAAACGATTTATTGCGTTAGGAACAATGTAGATTTAGCACCGCGCGGATACCAGGCTTTCGGAATGAAGTAGGAAGTTAATTTTGGGTAGTGCCTTTGGAACAAGATAGAATTAGAAATTATTTGACATCGAATGAGGACTTCGTACTGGACGTAATAGAATATAGTCCGTAAGTTTCAATAAGCGTGGTCGTTAAGAGTCAAACACAAATATTCTTCTACTCTAACAACAGTACTTCTAATAGAATGAAAACAATTTGTTTAAACATATATACTAATTTCACTTTACTGTTCCTACATTCATGTTTTGACAAATCTTATATGTATTTTGGCATCAGCAAGACATCTAAAACTTTGGTTTACTTAAGGAATTATCCAAGAACATGACACTGCGGTCGACCTTATTACTGCCGCTAAGATCCAGCTCTTAGATTGTTGTGTTGTTGTCCGGCATTGATTGTATATAGAACAAGATAGCATCTGTAACAGAATATCGTTACAATATGTATGTTTCTGTAGAGTAGAATAATACTATCTAACAAACATGTGAAAATACGTTCGCTATATTATGAAAATATTTTGTTCATAATATGCTCTGCATTCCTCTGCCTACATCTTCGGGGATTACAGGCGTGAAGTTAGGTTTTTTTTTATTTTGTTCATAAATATCTCACTTTAACGGAAGTTTTACGTGTACATAGCCTTAATAAATTTCGCTTGAGAAAATAAAGTCTCTCCTTAAAATTATTCCATACAATATTCATTTTATATTTTATTAAAATGAATCATAATACATACCTAGGTACATCTACATACCTTCAAGCCGGGTCTCTAACATCAAATTGTAAATACGTGAAACAAAATTATAAGCTCTTATTTAATTGTTTGCGATCGCATCTTGGATACGTTTCCAGATTACAAACGGCGTGTAAAGATATATAAAATCATTTTAGTACTTCAGATGCCTGGCTGAATATTTCTATATATAAATATATATAAAATAAAGTGTGATAAAATTGAGCCTTTTAATGTACATTTAAGAACAGTGAACGACCGTGATGTTGATTATGAATTTTTTTTCATCAAAGTCGGATTACCCGAAAAAGGAAGCAATATAATATTTCCAAAGAAATAATCCAATAACATTGTGTAAGCCGACCAATTCGTGCGGTTAGCGCCTTTGGGCCGATTTTTTCTCATTCAGTTCCCGGCTTCAGCAGACCTCATTAAATTTACAAATATTTAAAAACAAATTTCTCAAACTGAAACGAATACCTTTCAATATTTATACATATTTATGATCCGAGGGATCCGCAAAGTCCGATACAAAGCAAAAAATGTCAGACAGAAGACGAGAAATTGGACAAGAATATTAATGTACATTTAAAAAATAACAAAGAAATGCTAAACGCGCATTAATTATGAATCAAACATATATAATTAGTGAGCAAAATTCTCGGTAAAGACCACCTACCCCAAATTCCACCTTTTTCTATCTTAAAACTGTATTAAGTAACATTTTTTAACTGAATTCAAACACCTAAAAGTTATGTATACTGTACGGTAAAGTATGTAACAATCCAGACCATTTTGTGGAATGAAGTAAGCAACTGATTGTTTATCGTGGCTACCAAATCCAACAGTTCAACAGATTGGAAATTTTAAAATAAAATAGAAATAATAACAGTTACACTGTTCTTAAGAAAACATGACATAAGGCTCATGAATCACAAGTACCCAACTCCCATAGCGAGTGATGTTTCTCGTGCACTTGCACGCATCCCATCACTCGTCCAAGTGACACACGTCTGGGCGTACATAGCCGAGCGGCACGTCCGAGAGTCACATACGCGAGTGTCACACATCCAAGTGCTCGTGCACGTCCTATAGCTCTACGGATTGATCCAATTTTGATCCATAATAATTGACAAACATAAAAGTCCCAAACTTGATCAATAAAAATTTACTTCATCATCGTCAACCGTTTTATAGGCCCAGTCTTTGGCACGGATCTTTTCTCATAATGAGAAGGCTCACAGCTATAATATATTGGCTGCCAAGTCCAACTACGAATCGAACAAAATAACAACTGTGTGTCACGAAATTAAAGGCAATTTTTTATTTAGGCTCTTTATCCTGAATCATTTCTCGTAATACTAAATTCGAATATGAATATTTCCGACGAAAAATATGTACCTGATTCTAATTTAACTTACCTTTGAAAAGACAATTTGAAAAGATAATTTGAAATTGAAACAGCAAAATATGGTGTACAAGATTAATATGCCATTTTCTATTTCAATATGTATATTACATTAAAATCTAGAAAGTGACAATTTGAAAAACCTTACATGGAGAATAACCAAGAGCGGACGATATGAAAACAGCGAAAACGACACATATTTCGAGTGTCCACGGGAACGTTCCGAATGTCCGCTTATATCAAAGTAAGTTGACATTAAGCTGTCGTTTAACCGGTTGACCACCACGGCTCTGGCAATAGTTTGGGAATACGTATTTTGTCTCTTTATTGACGGTGTTCATTAGGACTCTAGTTCAATTACAATGAAATATTGCATTAATTAAGTAAAAATATGTTGGAAAAAAGTTAGTTGTCAAATATACATTTATAGATATTTCATATAGTTGTACTCAAATTAACATCAGTATAAATCACGCTCTCAGTCTTTGGATATTCCCTTGTTGCCCGTTGTGATATTGCAATGTAGATTCTTATATGTTCAGATATTTGCTTAAATTAAAATTGCAACTAATAGTTCGTCTTAATGCAGTGTAGGGAAAGTGTTGAACTGCAGTGCAAAAACTATTACGCAAGTTTAAAAGGTGCATATTTATTGCCACCTTCAAATATCCTACATATTGAAACGCTTTGGTTGAGGCTATAAAAGGTTGGTCGAAGGTTATTAATCGCGATGAATGGAAAAAAAACATCCACAAAACCGAAGAAAACGGGGGAATAAATTAATACATATTGACTTAATTTAAATATGAATGCTAGTGTCTATCCAATAATGAGCTTCATTTGTAATTTTTCGTTCCGAATACGAGTATTTAAAATTCTATTTTTGTTCTCTTATTTCGTGTCATTTCGTTTTTGCTCTATCCGATTTTAACTACGGCTTATTGGATCCAGAGCTCCTCTCTGCGCTTCTAGGCTGGTCTTTTCAGACACATTCCAGCTAAATATAAAATATTGAAACGCCCTACTTAATATAGCTATCACTTTTCTTTTACCATTTTATTCGTACTTACCTTACCAAGGAGTGGTACCATCGCAAGTTAAAATGTAATTACATAAGGGTAAAGGCCAATATTATCGCGATCAATAAACCTTGGTAGTCTTGGGTATTTAGTGTCTTTGAAATTTAAATAGTCTCGTAGATAACATTAAACATAATTCAGAATATGGTAACGATTTGTCAAAAAAATATTCAATTGAAAACATCGTACCCTGTTCACATTTAAAGGTAATATAGGAAAAAGCAAAGGGCAGCTAAATTAGACCCGGCATCGGCCATTACGGCCTGATAGGGTAAAAGCCCTTTCAGAAAAGCCTACGTTTCCACAAACATTGAATACCCCAAAAGTTCTAAGTGTTTTTTGTACTACCGAATGTTTATTTAGTCTATCTTCTTTAGTTTTGCTTAAGGTAGTTTTCTGACTGCTACCAGTAATACATAAAATATGTTAGTCATCATATTGTTTATAATAATTTTGTAAAGCATTGTTTGAAAATAAATAAACTGCTCAATGATGCTTTATACTAACAAAACAGGAATAATATTAAGGAATGACAAAAGAAGATAAATCGAACGAAACAGATGAGATTAAAACAACAGAATTGCATTTCAAAAGTGATAAATACAAAAAATCATTACAAACTTGAAAATTTGCCCATGGCATACCTTTGTGTACTTAAAAGATGAGTCCGCGGAGAAGTAGTCTTACTGAAAAGTTCCAACCGCAGGCAATCTATGATCTTTGGATATCTGACCCACAGGTCTATATTAAGTAAAATTATTATTGTACCGTAACGTACCGTAAATAATACTTGCTAATCATCTTTCAGAACTTACTGAAACATTTAAGTTGTCCTTTCTCGGCAAATATGTATAGATAAAATGTATTGACTTAATATTATGTATATTCTGGTGTGGTACCTTTTTACAAATCATAGTTTAACATACAATGTTGTTCATCGCGCTTAGTTTACCCATTCGTAGTGTAATAAACACCTAATACTCGGCTAAATTCCCTCTTAGCAATAGCACTATTACTATTTTTACGCACAACCTTTATTTGTGAGTATCCCTTTGTTTTTATTCCTAAACAAACGTGTCAATAAAATTTTAAGACCGTATGTATTACTTAATGGAATTTCCTTATCATGTCCTTTGGTTAACTTCTTTAAGTTTATGACCAAAATTAAATGTAACATTTATTACACCGCGTGCCTTGTACTTGTACTTTGTAAGTAGAACAATCTGGAAGTTTTAGGTTGACCCAGCTTGTTATCGCTGGGAAACCTTATGAGTGTGCATGCCTTTATATAAACAGATAATTAATTAGTAACGGCACAAAATTGCTTTAAATAACATCGCTTGCTTATATTATAGAAATTGTTATAATTTCCTCCCTCGTTGGTCGTGTTGGTTGTAAGTGCGACTGACGATCAGGAGGTCCTGGGTTCGATTCCGGGGTCGAGCACTTGAAAATTTTTCTAATTTAGATTTTCTAGTAGTGTCTCGGAGTCTGGATTTGTGCCCGGTGCGTGGCAATAGGCTCACCAC
>DWTO01001238.1:0-16870 GCA_018244755.1 Jemadia pseudognetus
CCCGCGGTAACTAAGTGCGTGCGAGCTGCAGTTACATTCGCTTATATGAGCGTGGCCGGCAACTTTGAGCGGTCTCAGCTTTTGACACTCGCGAATGTTTAGATTGGCCGTTAAACATTAATGTCTATCACAATAATTTTGACGCTGTATCCGAAACTGTAGTAGCATGAATATTTGCATTACTTTCATTATTATTTCACCGTTTAGGTAACCGTTCTGAATATAGCGTAAATGAGCAGTATGAGAAGGTTTTTGAGAATGCATCCCCTATTATTTATTCGTTCAATAAAGCATTAGTATGCATAGCACGGGTTTGCTCGACACTTCGTATTTTTAAAAATATAAATGTTACAATTCAACAATTTAAACTGTTTTCATTGTTTGACGTCATGGAAAGTACGAAAAAAATTCGTAATAATGAGCCTTTTAGGAAATACATACTTTAAGGGTTAATAAGGAAAAGACACTGCATTAAATTTTTCTTTTTTTAAATTATAGGATGTGCGAAAATTAATATGTTATCATATGAAAATACAATTTTATTGTATCACTCTTCTGAGCATCTAGTTTTGGATGACGTAAGTTTTATTTTATAATATCATATTCTAGGATTTAATGCAGGTAAACCTGTGGGGTGAACTAGTAGAAAATAAATGTTGATGCTAAATAAAACATGGCGGTACTTCACAGAGAATCGGGGTGAATAACCTTCAGCCGACGACCCCAGCAAGCCCTTTTAATTTAATTTACCTAAAAATTGAATTAATCTGTACGTGATTTGATAAAAATTGTTTTTTGAATAAATTGAAAAGTCATTTTCAAAAAGCTTCTCCATTTTATATTAATTTAATAATAGGTTTCCTGACAGGCGATCAAATATTTTAATAATGCATTTTGTAAATAACTTGTATACAAAGCATTTGTATGCCTTAATTGGATAAATAATTAAATATATTATGTATGTGAAGTATGTTAAATGTGTGAAGTATATTAAATAATAAAGTATATAAGTGCTTTCTAAATAATTAAAAAATTTGTAAAAGTAACTTCACGCCTGAAATCCCCGAAGAGGTAGGCAGAGGAATGCAGAACACTCCCACGTTTCACCGGTTACGTTTACGTCCCGCTATTGAACAGGTGGTGAGCCTAACGCCATAAAAAGTTGTATTATATGTATTTATTTTATTAGATTCTATTATTTTGGTACAGTAATGAAAAATCTCCTAATTTATACACATTTAATGTGTTCCAGGTGGAATTGTTTCATTCATCTATTTACTTGGGTATTCTTTCGTTCATCCATCCTTTATTTATTAATACTTGCCTATTTTCGGTGTTATCGGATGAAAATATAAGCAACATAAATGAAATGAACAACAGAGTCTTTTTCAAAAGTACCTTGTTTGTCAGTCCCTTACAAAAGTATTTAGTTTAAATGTACTTTTTTCCATTTCACTACAAGGAAAATGTTCACGAATACGACTACTAGATTATATTATTCATAATAATAAGTTGAAGTGGGTCAAACTCGGGGTGAACAGGGATGTTTGAATGTTGTAACTTTCACTCGTAAATTATGTGTAGGATGATACTTGGACGATGTTAGGCAATTAAAAGTACAAATATTAAACTGTTAATATTAAGTCGTTTGACAGTTGATATACCACGTATTTGATGTTCTAACTATATGTTTACTTATATAGATAATTTTACACCTAGGTACAATAAAAGGCCGCGCGTCGCAAATTTTTTGGTCTTTGTGGAAACCGATCCCACAATACCTGGTACAGCAATTAGGTTTAGAAAACTCGACTAACAAGCACATTACATACCAACACGAAAGTGTATTCCATGTGACATACTCGTACAAACAAATTTAAAATTAAATGTTACTGTATTCAATTTTATACAAAAGAATTAGAATAAGAATAGAATTAAAAAAAGAATTAAATAAGAAAACAGAATAAGTAATTAAAAGTATACCGAGATAACTACATACAACCCTCTTGAACTTTACCAGAAAACGTCTAAAACTTGAAATGCAACAATATGGAAACAAAGAACAAGCGAAGTAAGAACGAGATACGTGCCATAAATTAGATTACTCGGAGTCACGAACACGTTCCGCAGACGTTTGTCCATGGAAACAAACATATAATAAAGTCAAAATTAAATTGTACATTAAGGGTTCTGTAACAAATACCTCTTTATGTCCTCTCATTCGCAGATAATTTCGACTTTAGGCTGCATTTAGACGTCTTTCCTTCGTCTAAAAGTAGGATACAATTATATCTAGTTATAACAAAAATTACGGTCGTCGTTTCTAGTAGATTCCAATGGTATCTAATCCGATATGCGCATCAACTGGAGCAGCAGTGGCTTTAATTCCATTGTAGAGCTGACTGGAAATAACCGTTCTACGCAATATGTTAAACAATTTAATGCATTTTATACAGTAAACAATTTGAAATAGTATCTAAATATTATGTAACATCATGCCTGTGATTTCTGACGATGTAAGCAGAAGAGTGTAGTACAGTTCCACGTATCATCAGTTATATTTACTTTAAATCACAGCATACATGGTGTACCCACACCTCGTAAAAATTGCGAGCTCTACTCCGACTCCGAGCCTCTACTAGAAAAATTAACTTAGAAAAATGTGGGAGTTACACTTCTCTTCTTATGTTTTCGGGGATTTCGAGGTGTGAAAAAACGTGTTACATAATCATGATAATTTTTGTTTGTTTGTCATCGGTTGTTTGATGGTGCTATGTATGTGTATTAAAAAGGTATCGTCTGAAGGCACCCTTATGATGTTAATACAAAAGCAGATACTGCTCCAGCCGGTTGGTTTAATTAAGAGAAACAGACGTCGGCTGACATTAAAATCATTAGAGATGCTGAAATTACCATTTCTCCGTTATACAATTGGTACTCGAGTTGTTGAAGCTGTACGTTGGGGCTTGGGACGTTACAGGTTGTCCTTTAAGTAATACAATTATATAACTATCATCATACCTGATAACGTAGAATATATGCCGATAAAAATTCTTTAGTTAAAACTTTGATATCCATTTGATGAAGGAAATATCATTATTACTACTATCATAATGAATCATTTTACTGTTACATTCTCTTGTCACAATAAGAACAGTTGCAGACTTAGTCTACCACAATGGCTCGGTGTGGGATGGTGAATATTTTGAAGAGTATGAAGGTATCAGCAAGTGACATTTTCTCTTAAAAACGATCCTATGACTTAATATATCAAGACTCAAATTTCAAACCCAATGGAAGGCAGAAATTCAACTACTAGTTTACCGCAGCAGACGAAATTAAATTTTGAAACAGTAAAATTTCTTACTGGATGTTGTTGTCGATATTAATATTTGAACATTGATTATGGTGAAGGAATATTTTAAATCTTAAAATACATAACCGCGTTCACCTTTTGTTTAATAAAAGCTGCACTGTTTCGTAATAGAAAAAATGTATTGACGGTTATTGAATAAAATCCATCTCGTTTTTGAATGTTTGCGCGACTGCCGATTTTACATACGTACCGTATATATATTCACGCCACTTTCCTTATTTATTTTTAAACCCTACAGTAATATCATGCACCATTTCTACACTTGTGCTGCATTCAAATTTCACTGCATTAAGTCGCCAAATATACACAATATGCTGTATATTGTTTTTGGCATAATGTTGCTGAGCTTTCATGCGTTTTGACATCTTAATATGCATGAGACTCAGTTCACGATGTTTGCCTACCTTAGTACGAGCACATGAACGAGGAGGTTACACGTAAACCTACTTAAAACACTGTTTATACGGCAGTCGTTAATTTACAGGTGATATTAGTCGAAATGCGGTTTTGATAGTAAATACCGAAGAGAGGAGAGTATGTTTAATTAAAAAATGTACGTAATCGATATATATAACGTTATGAAGTTAAAATACAAGTCGTCATGTTTGTCATGCCTAAACAAAGATAAATAAATTTAAAACACAGTTGAGTAGAAATAGGATGAGAAAATATAAAAAGGATGAGAAATAGGATAAGAAAGTATACGTTATTTACCGTGACCTTAAGTTATTATTCATTTATGAATACATATGAAGATGTAAAAAATAAATCTGTCCTTATCCACGCCAAGCCGCAGCGTCGCGCTCGTCGGGTCAAGCGCAGAGCCGCACTGCGCGGGCCCCACATTAACTCACTTGTGAGCACCTAATTAGCGAAATCTATTACGGCCTCATTGCCGTGTTACGTGCACACGTTCAGTTACGTGCCTCAACTTCCTTTGCCTTACATCAAACTAGATAGTTTTCATTTTATTTCGTGGTTATTATACTGCGATATACCAATGACAGGATTATTTTTTGGCTCATTGATGTATAGAAATGCATGAGCGATTTTGGGTATTTTGCTTCTTTGCTTTTAGTTTCTTTTACAGATATTTATTCAGATATTATATCCATTTAAGTTGAATGCACATTACTAGAAGATACTAATGTTCTCTGCCTACCCCGCAAGGAACCTGGCGTGAGGATATGTATACATGTGTATATATGTAGGTGTCGCGTGATATTATGTTAGATGTCGTTCTGTTAAAGGTTATCTAGCTTCATCTAGATCTAGGAAGAAATCGTTGCAGATATGTAGTATTATACTTAAACTATAAAACGTTTATTTTGTAACAATTTAGATATAAAATACTAAACGCTTAGGTATTTAGTGAGTTTTTATCGTTTTAGAAGTGTACAAAGGTACTTTTATATTTCATTTACATGTAGAGAGTGAAAAACAATTGTTACATGTGACACGAAATGCTACGACATGAAGAATATGTGAAGATACATCATTATCTCTTGATAATAATGTAGCTAGAAGTAGTTGATACCGACGCGCGACGGCTTTGTTTGCTACCGAACTGGAACGTATGTGAAAATTTGCCACCAACGGTAATAAAACCTTGCGGTCCATGGGTGACACAAATGTATGTCTACAAAAACACATCATTACGGTAGCCAGCTGATAGGTATGTGGACCATCTGTTCAAAAACCTAGCCTACATAACTAGTACGTCACTTATAGAGAGTTCGACAACATTAACTATCAATATTTAGTAAAAAGTTTAATTAAATAAATATTTTTAGTACCGAATTTGATAGTAAATATAGACATTGTTGCTAATATCATTACGTTAGAAGAATCAATCTTATTCATAATCAAATTGTTATTAAATTGTCATGATATCTCCGGAGCAGAATCAGCCAACGTCAGGGGCGCACTCCACGCGTATAAATATATTGCATGTGTGAGAAAGACTGTAAGTAAATTATGAAGACAATTTTTTATTTCCTTAATAAAAATTAAACAATGTTATATGCAGTCCAATTACTAGGTATTATCTTAAGTATATAGAAAATGCATAATAGGTACACTTATGAAATTATTTCGTATGTATGTTGAGAAGCTCATAAAAAATGTGCAACGGTGCGAATATTATACGAATACATATGATAATAACCCATTTGTGTTCATTTGACAAGTTTCGTTCATTTATACAATTATATTGAACTGTGTGAATATTGTACATGTTTAATGATCATAACTAATTTGTTCCTATTTGATACGCTTCCTCTCACGACTAATTTTGACACAAGTGGTTCTATCTTATCAATATATTTGTTGCACGTCAGCCGCGATCTGAACGGCGTCGAGATGTGAGAATAAAATGTAATTAGTAGCGTACAATAGTAATCAGTTGCCACCAATGACCCGGTAGCACACTTCACTGAGCGGTGCTGAGCAAATGAACATTTTAATTGCTCACATCTTGGACACTTGGACAGTCATTTCATGTGATTACGTATGAATTTCTGATATAATTTTGCACATTTTAAGCATTCTTTAGCTCCGTCTGAGCGGAGTGTGTAACTATTTCTTGGCAAATAACATGTTCAGTTTTAAATTAATTAAAGTTTAATGTTTTTGCTTCATACAACTGGTTATTTTCAAACACTACAAAATAAAGAGTCCAAAAACTTGTACTATGTGGTTGCACTGGTATTTAATATGTTATATCTCATTGGGGATGTGCAATCTTTGATATAAATCTTATGAAAATAACTGTTATATTAAATATCTTGATGGTTCTTGCGTAACATAGGTACTCGTAACATCCCGCCTTTAATTCCCAAAGAGGTAGGCGGAGTAGTGTACTTACTACATCTTTCTAAAAAGAATGATTCTGTAATAATCTGTGGCGTCTGCTTAATATTTTTGTTATAACGAATGTTAAGCGGTTATTTCAAGTTAATTCGCCAGAAATCCGTGTTGTACTTCACCACTTTATTGCATCCTCGCAGAGCGACATATAGGTTGCAATATATTAAGGTAAGGTTTATTTTGTCGGCTTATCATTGACCTATTATTACTTATTCACGATATATTGTGTTCACGCCACGTCCATTACGATGTAGGTAGAGAGCACCGTGTGACAATACAGATCCAATATGTATCTTTTACATTCGTCATTCTCTTCGTACACATCAGCTGTTTTCAGAGATTTGTGATTCTTGTTCAAGTTTAATATCATTCGACGCAGTCATAGGTGTATGACCATAGTAAGTGAATTTTAGTTTTGAGGTTTTGTGTAAACAGTCCTATTATTGGTTTTTAGCCTAATAAACAGGTAGACCGTCCACTCGATGGTAAGTGGTCACGGTCGCTGAACATTTGCAATACCCGAGGGTTGCCCCATGCATCGCTGGTTTCTCTCTCACCACTAGCCGTTGTGGGAGGTACAAAGTGATACTAATGATGGACGGTGCAAACGTCTACCGTATCATCAATGTGCATTGCATCAAATTGCCGCAAACAATATTCGATACTACGGACTTGATATATGAGCTCTACAAGTGCCAGTGTCTGTAATATATAACTGGAATGGGAGAAACTGGTTTGAGCACGTGCAATACAGCTTTAACAAACAGATGTGGAGGTCACTTAAGTTGCCAGTATTTGTGGACAGGGCGACTAAATATACCTACGTTTGTGTACTGTGAAGCTGAGATGCCAAAGCCTTAAATAATGCCTCGTCTTCTGCCCCATGGTTTTTAAATTGTATTTGTTCTTATGCTTTTAGGTCTGAAGCTTGTACGTATTTATATGTATGTTTATATATACCTAATATGTATGTAATATATAAATACTTATTTTTCATCGAATTGATAACTGAGCGTAAGTCGTCACCCATCGCGGTGAAAGGATTAGTCGTAAAGTCCAGGGTGCGCCAGGCCGTGTATGTTCTAACTTAGCATAGTCGCTGGTCGGGGAAGCTCCTTTCGTGCAGCCTTCAAACAATGCAAACTACATCTCGAGTCCCCCGCAGGTAGCTCGACACTGACAACTGGACATGTTTCTGAAACATATTTCACAATATATCATCTGCGCAAATATTTCAAGTGCTATTTCAAACCTCGTTTTGCCTCACGCTAGTTTCTAACCCGTCTCATATCAATTAGTTTCGAAAGAATCCAGATTATTGCTCGACACACCGGTTGGATGATATTTAGATTATTTTGGACATATGTATTTGCGAAATTTTACGTGAGTTAAAGCTTGCGCGCCGGCCCTCAGAGAACAGTTACAAGTTCTCTTTAATATCTAAATTTAAATAGCAAATGGTAATGTAAATATTGTAAAGTGAATAACAGATCAGATACATTATTACGTGAAAATTTACAGTACAAACGCCGAGGAAGAACAACATCTACCTACCTTGACCATATAGGTCAGACATTGGCTGATGGGTGACTCAGAAGTTTTCGAAGCCGGCGTGTTTTTATGAAGAAAGTGATGAATTTTGAAAAAAAATATGTCAAGGATATGAGGATCCTGATATGTACATTCAGTACTCTTTACTCAGCATTCCCTACCAGTACCTCACTACTTAGTATTCCATAAGGGACCTTGGAAGACGATATGACAATAATGGTTATATTCTAAAATTATTTAACCATTGCCATCCGCTTATAGAGTAGTCTACGGGACTATATCTATTAGGCAATCCTTTGACATAAAGTGCCTTGCATGCCTGGGTATTATAGAAATGCGGTCAATAATGGCTGATATGAGAAGCAGAAGCGACCGCACCCGTGCCCCTGAGGATTAAGTCACGCTTACCGCACCCTGCTACACCGGAACTAAAACACACCCGCAGTTGCATAACGGTGCAACAAGTGTAGTGTAATCGTGCTTCCGCAGTGTTCAGCAGAGTGTGTTATAAATTCATGAAAAAAAGTTACCGACGCATATTATCATCATAAATAAATTGTTGCATCGTTTACACATAATCGTATCGTGTAGCGGTTGCTACTGTGAGTATTGGAGGTTTCGGTATGAACGGCGTGGTTATCGGTCCACGAGTACACTGGAGGCGACCGTTACAGACTTCAAGAGTTCTCAAGCAGCGCGTCTATAACTGCCTTTTATTAAGATATATATTATCAGTTATGGACTACCTCGTTGGTCGAGTGGTTACGAACGGGACTGCTGATCTCCTGCTGCTCCTGACTTCGAATTCCGGGTCGGATGCTACCGGGTGTTTATAACTTAAAATTTCTAATATTAGCTCAGTCTGGATATATGCCTATTCATGGCAATAGGTTAACACCCTGGTGGGACGTAGAATTTAACTAGTGGATCATGAGAATATACTACACACACATGTACATATATACTAACTGGGCTAATAATATCAACAACCTACGTTCTTGCATTCTGTCAATAATTTAACACAAACAATATTAAATAGTTTGATATGTAAGGGATTCTTGCAGTCTTCTATTGGACACATTTTGAAGAGTGCGCAAAAAGGCTCCATAATCTGGTTTCACCTGTTCCGTTCTTCCATCGGATAGGATATCAGGTAGGAATAGGATAGCAATCAAACACTAGCCTATTGTTAAATAAATAGATGATTCCAAACTCCAGTTTAGAATCTCATTCTGAGAGGCGACCTGTTTTCAAAGGTATAAAGATAAAATTTTTACTGGTGCTGATGATCATATAAAAGTGATATAAAAACAAACACACCCTTTTTGTACTGTGATATAATAATAAGAGTCTCCAAGTTTTTGCTACAAAAGCCAATATGCCGTTTACGTAATCCTCTCTCAAGTAGCTAATCCACTTCGTACCGTACATTTGCGTTTATTTGAAACAGACTAGATGGGCTATTTCACACTGGCGTCTTTTGTTAGCTCAAAAACGTTTAGTGCATATTGTTGTTACTAAACGGGCTCACAGCCCCAGTCGTGTCATATTATCCCACCAATACAAATATTTTAGCTACAACTATTTGCCACATAAATATTACTTTTTGTTTGTATCACAATTGCGTATGTTAAGAATATAGTAATGACAACTCGTAAAGTTGAAAGGTAAGCAGAGGAATGGAGTATACTACCACGTTTCACCGGTTACGTTTACGTCTGATCATAGAATACAGGGTGAGTCTATTTCATTACACCGGACAAATGTATAAATACCTGTATATAAAAATCATTGTACACATAAGCTAGTACTAAACTACCATTTCTAAAGTCTGTCTTCTAGTTTCCAGTTGTGGGCGGAAAATAGACAAGCAAAATATGTTTTGGTTGCTTCAGTAACCGCTTTTCTTGTCACAAATATCCCTTATAAAACATCTTTGACACCATTCTCAACATTTGTTGCTGCTAGAGAAATATTTCAAGCGCTACACGATGTATCAAAAGCTTAATATATTTATTCTTGTTATTGGTGTTGTTAGCTGAAATAAGGAAAAAGCGGAAAAACCAATAGCTACTCATTTTTGTTTAAGATTTATGGACATCACATTAAATATGGTATCTTACATTAGATATCGACGATTCTGGACAAGACGATTTTTGAAGTGGCAAATATGACGTGAGTATGAAAGTGGTTGTCTTCAAACGAGATCAACTTTCTAAAAAGTGTGTGCGCATTGTAAAAACAAAGCAGGTGGCCAGTGTGTTATTATGTCATGATTTATTACCGGACGTGGCGCGTCCGATTTATTGGTGTCGTGTCCGGAACCATCCACCATACATTTGTTTTGTAATTTTATGCCCCAGTTTTTATTTTCGAACCTAATAAGATCTAATACTAACTGATACAAATTCAAATAATATTTGGCAAAGCAAACCTTATTGTAACGTTGTGGGTACCAAGAGTAAGTCAAGTACAGAGTAACTCATCACAAACATTTGACTGTACAACAAGCGGTGAGCCTACGAAATTAATTTGGAATATTCTACACGCCCGATAGACGCGCATCATAATAAATGGTTTCGAAAATGATTTATTAGATTATTTAAATATTAATAAATCTGTTAACGTTACATTATTTAATGAATACTCGAAGTACGAGTAGACTAAAAAAATACAAATTGTATTACAAATTGAAAAGTGTTATGGAGCGCGATCAGAGCGAGTCGAAGTGGACTTCTACGACCTTAAAATCGCGAAAAGACGACATAGCGATTATGACATATATTAGTGCCAAGAATAAAATGTTGTAGACAACAGCAACATACTAATTGGCCTGATAAGTAAAGCTAGCGGGGTGTTGTTGCCAACTTCTTCTGCTATTTGCGTTCTGGTTTAAGTACAAAAACTATGCATGTTATACATACGAGTATATTGCAATCACATTTAACATTGACACTCCGTTGGTCGCTAATGACATGGTAAGCTTATTTTAACTGAAATAATTAATAAAAAATGTTCTGATCGCCTTGGGACATTGAAAGGATTTTACAATACATATAACATGTCGCAGCTGCAATCTAAGCTATTCTAAAGAACTAAATCATCATTTAAAATATTCATATACAATACATATCTATAAGTCTGTAAATGTGCCCTATATATGGAAATAGGTGCACCACAGATTCCATAGTGGGACGTAAACCTAACTGGTTAAACGTGGGAGTGTATTCATTTCTCTGCCTACCTCTTCGGGGATTACATGCGCGATGTTACATTTTATCTACAATACAATTGAATTGAGAAAGACTGTTGTCAATCGATGTTATAATTTTACGTAACATTACGTTACGTCACCGAAGAGGCAAGGAGCGGAGTGTAGTACATTATTTATAGTATTTCGGACATAGGGACAAACAAGCACAGTTTAGAGTTCACAAAAAAGTTTAGATATTTTAATTCTGCTAAACCACACTCAGGAGACATGGCAGACTGTGACCTTAACCCTTTCATATTGAAAGAAAATTCCTGTCCACCAGTGTAGCTATAAAAGGGTCAGAAAAAATGAAAATATAACATAAAGGATTGAGGATTTGAATAAAGCGTTACCTCGAATATGGAACGCAGCTTTTGTCATCGGGCTGAACGGGCGATTTGTTTCAAGATTGATTTAAAAGCGGTTTTTCAGAACGATCACGATAACAAAACGTGAGACACCTACAGCTGTAATCAGGCGAAACGTCCTCGAAAAGCAATCTGTTCCAGGGAAAATATTGTCCTAGATAAGGCAGGATATTCAAGAATCGTTTTCGGTTCATGAGATATTCTAAAAGTGGATTAAATGACTCGAAAATCGCTGAAATAGAAGATAACATAATCTCATTATGAGAAGCAATGTTTTCGACTCCTCAACGCGCCGACCAGTCGGCCGTGAAATTGAAATTTAAAGTCTGTTTATTATTCCTTTACATTGTAATTATTCGAATAGAGTTTGGGTAAGGAGTGGTTCAAACCTCCGTTGGAGCTTGCAATGCAATATGTATAACTTGTAGAGTTGAATTGTAGAACATTTTCATTTCGTACAATTTAATAGGTTGGATTGTAGATATTTTTATTTGGTTATTACTGATATGTCCGTTAGGACTAAAGTGTTAAATATAAATAAACTGGGTAATAAGGATCTGTAGAATCTGGGCCGTTATTGTAAACATCACCTTATGCGGTTTGCCATTTGGTATCATTTCAGTTCTGTAGGTACTCCGTTTTCAGCTTCATGGCTAATTCTTTGTTAAACTTTAAGAATAATGTCACTCGCTCTGTAAAATAGATATAAAAATAATAATAAGTTAGATATAAAAAAACAAATTAAATTAAACTACCGTAATAAGATAGTTAATAGAAGACCACACTTTCAGTAATAATTTAGTAAACTTTTCGTCAAAAGCAACATATTCCATAGGTAATAAGAAAGAGAAGAAAAATACCTTTGTTCCTTTTAGTACCTTTATTTTAACATCCTACATTACAGTCCGTGTGCCCTCTGTCCAAATAACTATGTTTCGCTGTCCTACATAGGCGTAGGTACAAAGGTCGCGATGAAAGCTTGTACGGTAAATGCGACGTCGACCTTCGCAATTGGCTGGAAAGGTGCAAATAGACAAGTTATTGTGATTAATCAAAGAAAACGTTTTCGCCCGAGCGGAGACTGTTTTCCGAATACGCTTCAAGCCGCCGTGAAAACATACGAACTATTTCTATAGTAAATTAGCTAAATATTTATTTGCACCTTATTTGAATTAGAGTTCACCACTTTGACCAAGGTGTGCTTTATTCACTTTATCAGTGCGTTGGAAGAATAAATGAACTCTTTTTATTTTCGAAAGAGGAACTCTTTCCCTCGTGAACAGTAAAATTTTTTTTTGTTGCTTAAACCGTATAAAATGAATGGTTGTAATGTTTAAAGATATATACAAACCTCTTAAAGTTTCTCTAGGAAAACGACCGCTGCCCTTGCTTACAGTAGGTAGATGAACTAAATAATATAGGTACAGATATAAAAGTTTGCAAAACAGACGCGACCTCCGTCTCAGGATATCAAAACTATTCGATGTGTGGTTGATCTTATGGTTGCTCCTAACCTCGGGACAATGGATCTTATATTCTTTCCCGCCATCAGATGTATGCCATTATATCTGTAATATAAAAATCAAAAACATAATAATGTTCCGTATTTTTTCGTACAGAACACATGCGTTTATTTATTTACGCTACCAGTCAAAGGATGTTTATTGTCTTTATGTTCGAACATCATACTTATGTTGTAGAATTATATACGTCGACAATGTACACAGAAAAGGACGAACTGGATATTTTTTGTTTTTGAGAAATTACATTACAAAGGCTAAAGTTAACATTATGTATTTAATTATATATAATATCTGCATAGAGTAAAGAATTGAAAATTATTTTGAATGAAATGAAATAATTTTCGTTCTATTCTTTCCAAAACAAGAGTGAAAATAAAATATTATGTATATACATATATTAATATTAAAATGGTAAACAATAATAGTTCATTCATAAATAATGGCTAACAGAATAAATCTCCTTTTATCTGAATGACTGCAGTAATGACACTTCTTGATCGTTTATTAGGCATTATTATTAGGCATATTATTATATTGTACATATATAATAATTTGCGAAGAAGTAGGCAGAGGAATGCAAAACACTCCCACATTTCACCAGTTACGTTTACGCCCCACTATGGAATAGTTGGTGAGACTATTGCCATACACCGGGCACATATCTAGATTATTTATACGAATTAACATTAATTATAATAAATATTTGATCAAACTTCTCATCTTTTTATATTAAGGTTAAGATTTGGGAAGTATGTACTGTTCCCTTATTTATTCCGTCATTAGTGGTGTATATACTGGCTTATAGTCGTTTATTAGTCTTGTCAGCTTTATAAATTCTATGCGTTAATCATCGACCTAATCACAGTTATGGGCGAAGAGTTCAATAGTTGTCCGTACAAAACTTAATCCGATGCAAACCTTACTGGCTTACGAGCGGCCTCAGGAAGAGCTGTAGCCGCGTTACACGTCCCAATTATGTGGAATTAGCCCCTAAAAACTTACCCGCTCTGTTACATCCCCCGTACCAAACCCGGTATGATCCTAAATTTTCATGAGTTAAGTAGGGAATAAATTAGGTAAAATTAATTCCATGTTTATAAAACCAGATGGAGAGCAAAATGAAGAGATGCCTAAGAAGTTTTGTTTTATGTAATGGGAAAACCATCCGAGCAGTTCAAGAATAGGCAGAAACTAATATTATTTAATATTATTTAATAGAAAACTAGGCCTATAGTTTTTATCGTTTTAGATTTTGTTAAATCGGTTTTAATACTAATAATTTTTGGGTGTGTAAGGAAGTGGTTGATCTCTAGGCATACCTTGATTCAGGCATAATGAAGTCTTCACTCGGTTCCTTGATTGGCGTTAATTTTTTTTATTCTTTTTTTGATTTTACTTAAGTCTGTGAAACGTAATTTGATTTCAAATATCCTAATAAAAAGTCTCGTTTCCGAATATGTATCAATTTACGGATAACTGTGTATTTGTTACAGGTTTCAATTTATTTACGCTAAACGAGCTCTCGTAATTGCGATGTTAAAGGCAACATTACGCAGAAAATGAACGTTTGTTACGGAATTATGTTATAATTACCCGGTAATAAATACTAAAAATGTCCCTTTTATGATACTCATTGAAAGTATTTTGTTTGGGACTTTGGACTATAAGATTATCCGAATACAAAGATGAAAAATACTACAGCTGTATGAACGATAATCTAAACTTGAGGAACATAATTGACAATATTATATTGTTCCATCTCGTGATGTAACAGTGTCAATGGTTATCTTTTAAGATAACTATAGCCCATTACGTGGCTGTAACTGCGAAATATGTTCTTATACTAATTCCCGACACGTTTAGTCAGTACTAAATGCAATTCCATTGTTATTACTGTTACAGCTGTTATTACTGATTGATTGAGGAGTCTGAAGAGTCAAAAAGTAAAGGCGAAATAGAAGAATTGTCTCAAAGATGAATAATATGTGATTATTATTTATACGAATGAACTCGTAAAAACGTAGACAACGCAGTTAATGACAAATATTGTTAGTTATTAGATGACAAATATACACTCTATCACATCATATGTATTTCCAATATAAACTATATTTAGCTGCACAGAATATTAAGGTGTGTAAAAGAATGAGGACTGAATATTTATAAGCAATCTTTATTACTAATATTTTTTCGGAAAAATAACAACTATGCAAGTATTAGCTAGAAGAGATAGGGTGTAATAGTTGCTATTAGGGTCAGTTAGTTCAATTCACATGAGTTACTAATAAGAGTATTGGTAAATATTCCAATTAATGAAATTAATTATAACAAGATAAAAAAGGAAACGACAAAAATCTTTAATCGTTGGTACCACACGAAAATAGTTTGGTTGGATTGTAAATGAACTACATTTACAATACAACTACAACTTACAAAAATTACATAAAACTACGTAATTAAAGAAAAGAAAAATTGCATTAATTAAGAAACATGACGTAAAGCTAAAGATAAAACAATAGAAATGGGACATGTGTGATTACGTGTAGTATATGTATTTGTATATGAGTGTGTGTTTAATCAAAAGCATATAAGTTATGTTCTGTACCTGGTTAGTTAAGTTGAGGCAGACAGTTTTTAACAATAGCTTTGCATGTACAGTTAACAAATTGGTATTAATTGATAATAGGACAACATAAATAGGACTCATAATGGAAACGGGACTGAAGTATTAGAGCAGTCAGTATACTCGCGTTTGTTGAGTACAGTTGTTTTAATTAGTGTCTGCCTTATTTAAACTTGATTACAGGAGCATTGCTACCTCTCATGTATTATCAAGACTTGACAAATACAATAGAACACTGTCATTTAAACAAACATCTAGCAGCACTTGCCAAGCGGTAATATAAAATAAAAAGAAACAAGGCAAAACAAGAAGAATAAAAAAAATCATTTAGGAAATAAGATTTTCTCGTAGATTACAAAACAGCAGTTCCACTCAAAGTAATAAAACTTCAAGTGAAGACAAGGTAAGGCAAGGTTAATATTTCATTCAAATAAAACCCTAATACAACAATATCGGTTGAAAAATAGTCCCACTTTCTGGAAAAAGCAACCGAGCTACGAAGTAAAAAATTGCTCTTTTTTCGAATATAATACCTCGTTGAGGAGCAAACAAAGTATGGACGAGATCTGCTGAGGGCTAATTCAGCGGTCGCCTGCACCCCCGTTATTTATTACTGACACTATTGCATTTTGTAAGCGGGTTCAAGTTAATAGCTGAGTTTAATAGACGAATAAATAGAGTTTTAGTTTTTCGTTAAACCGTACTTCGTTTATTTTTTAGTTAAACTATCTACGAACAAAACGACAATGATGTTGCAATATGGATATCATAATATAATTCAGTGTTCTTAGTACATGACAAAAACAGTAGGTATTTTTTTATATTTATATTCGTGCACCACTGTTCCGTATCCGATTTCTGTTTTAGACTCCTATGCAAAGGTTGTGTGGTAGAAAAGTAGAGATGATTCTTTAGCGATAAGATCGCCTATTCCATATTGCTATAATTTTGCTGTATTTTGGTACACAATAAGGAATAATTGTATTGTATTATTGTAAGTATATAGAACTGTAGATTGCGTTCTTCGTTGTCAATTTTATAGATTTATTATATACAAAGTAATAATTAAAAGTAAACAATGGTGCGTATCGTTTTTTATAGATGTTTCCAGAATTAACTACCTAGCTGTATTTGCGAGAAAGCGGGTTATTTATTATTTCAGCCATAATCCTTGTTCCACGGCTAATTGAAAAATTTCAAATTTCGATAATTTAGAATTGTTAATGTTTAAGAGACTGCCTCGTTGGTCGTGTTGGTTGTAAGTGCGACTGACGATCAGGAGGTCCTGGGTTCGATTCCCGGGTCGGG
>DWTO01001239.1:0-16863 GCA_018244755.1 Jemadia pseudognetus
AGACCGAGCAAAAGATTTGCTTAACTGAAGACACTTAGCGCTTTCGTCCAAGTTCTTAGTCATTCTCCTAACATCCGCTGGAACGTCATCTAAGTGATTTTTGTGGTTATAAATCCACAGGCTCCTCACCTCTCAATTAAATGTCCAGAGATAGTTCCGCAGTGTAATATCTTATATCTATTTATCAAGTCCTATCGGATTTGATAAATAGGTTTAAATACTGTACTCAAAATACCATTTTGCTCAATGCGAAGTTATGTTTTTTGCTACTGCTCTATTTGATACTAGAGCCAGACCAATAAATATTATGTGATAGAAAATATTCCATTTTACAAGTGTTTATTATTTTAAAACGTTATTAAACCCTTTTTTTAATTTGCATTAAGATGCGCTTTCACTCTCCACTTCATATTTCAAAAGTCGTAATATCACAAAATAAATTCGTTTTGTAAGCCTTACAATCCGTTGAGTGCACTTATGAGTATTTGTTCGACGCAAGATAGCAAGCGACGAACGACGAACGACGACCGATGAGTGTGAACGATTGGCGCAATGTTATCGTTCCGGCTTGTCGTGTTCGATATGATATTCGGTCATATTACTTTAAGTTTAATGCAGCTTATGTTTTGATACATAGATATTCAAAGTTAAATCGTGTACGTAAACGTTAAGCGCGCACTCTCCAAAATGTATATTATGTAGAATTCTGCCAGACTTTTGACGATAATCTGTGAGTGAACGAATGGAGAATAATGAACAACATCCCCACTGCAATCTCATACAATTCGTCAAGCGCCTGCGTTAAGACCGTGTCTTTATAATATCCTTTTATACAAATATTTTTATAAAATTCATTATTTACTTATTTCTCTTTTACAAAATGTAACACTTTTCTATCTTTTAATTTGTATGTTTATGCCGTTTGCATTCACTTTGACTAACGTCCGGCAAAGAGTTACATGTGATATTTGCTTTTGTAGAAAATAGCGCATGTAAATAAGTATCCATGCTAATTACTTGCGTTTGACGATTTTTTTGCTATTTTCTGTGCCATTACGAATCGTATCTACTATTCATTATGGACTATTTATTAAAGACCACGCCTGCTTTGAATGGCACGTTTTAGCAAATGTTATTCAACATTAATAGTTCTCATTAATCCTCGCTGCCATAATAATAATATCATGCATCAAATCGTATAGACATAACTGACGTGAAACTAAGCAGAATATGTACTACGAATATGATAATAACACTTCCCTTAAACTATATGCATTTTGAATGTTTACCTATGTACATATATATCAATATACCACACTTATCAAAGTGTACATCCAGATACAGATTATAGTTAATTATACTTGTCCACATCACTCCCGTCATGTTATTTAATCAATTAATTTATTTTATTTATTTATTATGTGGAAGACGATCAAAATGTTTTTAAAACTTCCGATAACGACATTGCTACCGAACCTGTATCTTGAGCAAGAGTATTGGAGTAATTTGACGAAGCAATCTGTTGTGATTCTGTCTGCGTTACATTGCAAGAGCAGTAAAGGGTAATTTAAAAAAAACGCTGTAATACAATGGTGTTATTATTTAACTAAGCATCGTCAAATAAACGGAAAATAAGTATATGATATAAAATCATAAAATGTATACTTATCCTTAACATTAATATTAGAAAAAGGGCTTACGTTGCTTCGACTGCATATAAAAGCACCTTTGAGCTTTTTAAAGCCTGTTAGAGTGATTTTTCAATTCCATTTTGTAATATTTATTCTATCCGACTATACTTTCTAAAGGCCAATACTGGGATTGCATCTTTTCAGACATTAAAAGATTAAAGTTACGTCCCTATTCAGCAGTTACAAGGTAAACGCATCGCATAATGGGTGAAATGAATTCAATTTTGAAAAAGATTTACATGTATAATGTACACGTAATTATATATTACATGTAAAGGTATATAACTTATCGACGATCTACATCCATCTTTATAAAGCAGATCTATATAAAATATTACTTAATAAAATCCGTTACTTATATTTTATTTTATTTTCTTCGCTTACTGTCTCGTTGGTCGTGTTGTTTGCGAGTGCGACTGGCGATCGAGAGGTTCTGGTTTCGAATCCCGGGTCGAACGCTATGGAATTTTTCTAACAAATTTTCTAGTAGTGACTCGGAGTATCGATATGTGTCGGGTGTATGACAATAGGCTCACCACGTTTTCCATAATGCGACGTAAGCGTAACTGGCGAAACGTGGAAGTGTTCTTCATTCTTCTGTCTACCTCTTCGGGGATTACAGTCGTGAAATACGTTTTCAAATACCCATATTAATGATTTGAGTTCATCGTAATCAATTTATTAGTAAAACATATGACTCAACATCTGAAGCTCGAACGTAAATACAGTGAGGCGAACATAGCGATTTCAGTTAATTAGGCGTTTCGTATGTAAACAAATCGTATTACATGTGTGATTCATATGTAATTTGAGTTGTGACGACCGGGTCAAGGGTGACATCAGACCGACATATGAAGCCACTTTCCATTGCCTAGTAAGCGTAATTTGAAACACTGCTAGTGGATCTGGATTTGCTCTTGTGGGATTTTACTGTTACTGTAAAATGAAAATAATTGCAATTAAAATTTTTTGGAATGTGAGGAATAAAAATAGTTTGTTTCTAATAGGTAGTTTGCGGAAGTTTCAATGAATTCTCAATCATTTTCAAAGATTTTATCAGCGTGTGGTGCACATCAGATTGTGTATACAGATATGAGTATGTTTGTACAGGATGTATATTCAAACTTATGTAAATACGAGCAGCGAAATGTGTATTACTTAGTTTGTGATTATACAAACATGTAGCTTAATTAAAAAATATACTTCATTTTAAAACTTTTGATTGTCCAAAAATGACAGGAGTCCTCTACCTCAGTCTTGCAACCCCAGTTATAACACTGTACCAATGAGGCGGTCAACAAATATTTTAGTTGTTATATTAAAATATTAAAATGAATACACATCCCGTACATAAGTTATTAATTCAAAACTACTTTAAAATGGTTCTTGGCAAATTATGATACAATGAACACAATCATTCAACTAACGAAGGAAAGAATATTTTTTATGATAATTTTATTAATGGCTAGATATTTCCACATATTATATACAAACATTTATATGTAACAAAATTGATATTTTATCAAGTTCTATGAATACCGCAGTCTGTCAACGGATCGAACGCTAAGTTGGCAAAATAAACGAATGATTCAGTCACTTCCCGATAGAATACTTAGTTCGCATTACACCGCCGTGCTTTTTCAACAATCATTTTATGCGTTGACATTATAAAGTTTATAAATGAGTCGATATGACAAAGGTTGAAATGTCGGTATTCGAAATTACGGATAATGTTCTCGTACGTCAGAGAAAACCACAACAACAATACAAATATTATAAATACCAATGGCAATGTTACCGTAACTTTGCGGCTGTAATACCCGAAGTGGTAGGCAAGGGAGGGAAGTACACTCCAACATTTCACACAGTTTACGTCTTACAATGGAATAGGTGGTAAGCCTATCGCCATATCATCATTATCATAATCAGCCTATTTCCGTCCACTGCTGGACATGGGCTTCTCCGATAGCACGCCACTTAGCTCGATCTTCAGCTCTTTACATCCAACTGCTGCCAGCCACTTTGCGTATATCGTCACTGCATCTAGCCGGAAATAGCAAATGCTCGACTAGTTCCTTGAGAAAGAGGGGCTGTTTTTAATGAACTTCTTTTTTAAGAAACAGCCTCAACGGAAGTGGACGTGGCGAAGCCTCGATACCAGAACAACAAACGAAATAGACTTATCACTATATACCGGACATAAATACAGATTCCGTGCGTAGAAATTTCAGCTAGAAAATCTAACTTAGAAAATGACGGACGGACGGACAGAATCGAATCCAGGACCTCTCGACCAGCAGGCGCGCTTGCGACCACATTACAATGATCTTCTGAAGATGAGTCTCGTCAGGTACAACAAGGTAGTCCTAGTTGAGAATGAATCCATACTCAAAATTTCATCATTGAATTGTTAGTAGACAAAATAATAATATAATTAAGCAAATATATATGTATCTAATACATGTATAATGTATTCCGCTTCCTTAATAACATTTAAGATGTATTCGTTGAATTAAATTATCCAAATATAATATACCAATGTTGCATTGAAATAAAAAATATTGCTATTTCAATGTTGCAAGTATATTTCTCGTAGGGAAATAACGAATCAAATGGAATTTTGGTGGGGAAAATTCCGATTTTACTTTGTCGTTGAATAATTGTGATGAAAATCGAATCTGTTACCCGGAAAACATAATTCCGCGTAATTATCGACGCGGTGTACGTGCTCGGCGATTTAATTTTTTGCGGAAAAAGATTGCCGTGTACAGCGAAATTTGTAGGTAGGTACCTACTGAAAATTATTAAGATAATTCGATACTGTAACCTACTGTGACTCGTAACATTACAACGGATGGGCTTGGAGCACCGTATTTGGGGTTACTATTCGTAGCTCGGCTGATACGTAAGAAATGAATTGTAACATATTAATTAATATAAAATTAAATAAATTGTGATATACCACTTCGATATGAGATATTAATTTAATATTATTAAAATAATAATTATTATTTCTACTTTGAACATTATGAATAATCCGTGTGTCTTCTTAGTTGCCACCTTAGAAAAAATTTTCATTTACAGTGACTTGATTGTTTTCATCATTCGAATCCAGTGCAATTGACAAATTAAAATGCTTTTATCTTTCCCTGTGACTCACATGTCTCCTTACGTAATGAGTTAGCTCGGCCTGATCCTGTAGTGTTAATCTAAATAGAATATCTTAAATAATCATCATCAATATTATATTTCTTGGCTAGAGA
Organism: Jemadia pseudognetus; assembly: GCA_018244755.1. Taxonomy (NCBI): domain Eukaryota; kingdom Metazoa; phylum Arthropoda; class Insecta; order Lepidoptera; family Hesperiidae; genus Jemadia; species Jemadia pseudognetus. The sequence continues at coordinate 4,955 of DWTO01001239.1, forward strand.
GTACAATAACTTATTCCCTACAGCTCCGACCCATAAAATCCTGCTTAACATTGAATGCACCTTTTGGAGAATGCGACATTTTAGGGTTCCTTCGACACCTTTGTCCGTATTACATTCTTTCAAAATATTGGCTCACATATTTTTATTTTATAGCTGCACGAAATATTCACATATGACGCTAGGAGTTGAAATGGTTAAAATATCTGGCGCCAACGTCAAACAATACAATGTAAAGTAACAAAGTGTAAAGTCAAATACACGTACAGAATACTCCTGAAGTAAAACATACAAAACATCGTTCTAATTTTGCCTACACCAATAAAGATACTTATATTATTATTAACCAGTTATTATTGTTACAGTACATTGTTCTGGACAAGAGTTGGGTGTATCTAACTAGGAATATCAGCTCTCAAGTCAAGTGGCTGACGAAAATGATTGCTGAGCTGAAGATTTGCTTTCAACTTATGAAATTATTAGCAGTGACAGTGTAAGAAATGTCAGGTTGGAGGTAGTTAGCTTTGAATTCAAGGTACTTGTTTCCATCAGGTATGCAACTTCTTTATTACTTCTTCCATGCATTACACGTTATATACATCACAAGATACAAATCAATACGGAACCATACGTGGTTACTGTTACGAGCACCCTTGACTTCGCTTTCGCGACTAAATAAATAGACATTCCTCGTGTTATATTATATCTACTGTTATAAAGCTATATGCAACGACATCTGCTACCCGCATCTATACGTTTTTAATGCATATTTATTCCTTGGGAAATAGAATCCGTCAGGTGTTCGTGTCTAATTGTTGTAACCCTTTCCGTCGAGTCCAAGATGTGGGTATTATGTCTGATGCTACATATATTTGTGTATAGAACTTACCTGTTGTATAAAACTATTTTGTTGCTATGTACGCTTCAATGTACTGATGATACTATTGGCAATAAGTTCTTAAAATGATTGTAGAAAGTGGTTTCAAAATTAAAAACAATTCTTTTAAAAGAATCGACAGAATTGGATTTTGTAGTATTTCATTGTTTGGTTTTTTTCAATAATCGTATGAGTGACACTATCTACAGCTAGTAATGTGTTATAACTGTTTATAGATTAACATGTGACAGTTGACATTTGTGAGACAGTTTACAGATTGACAGGATGACAGGTGTGATCCTGTGGTGATCCTGGATACGTTACAGATGAACAGAATGGTGCAAGCTCTGTTGCTTGCCGAGTTACAGGAAATGATAAGGTCTTAAAGTATACAATCAGATCGATATATTAAACTCGGTCACTATATTAACTCTTATCATATGATGTAACAATATATTGAACCTAATCGTCACGTAATTCAATATTAATTCTGTAAATATTATTATTTACTTATGTTTAATTAAAACACGAAGTTTCAAATTGTGTACATTTTGCGTTCTAGAAATATCTGGCCGGTTCTTAGGTATCACATTACGACACGAATATAGTTGAGAGTTAATGCTAGCTAACACAAACTGTGTCAACATTAACGTAAGCCGCGATTAGTTCATCATAACAGGGATATGAGGATTCGAGATAACGAGTTACAACAGCATCCGTTACGAAGAAATCTCGTTTAATATCCTGCGAGGATCGCGGACGTTATCTTAAGAATGGTCATAGGTACTTAGATTCGATTATACAGTTTAATATGGAAAATTATCGCCAAATGATATATACTTACTACTAGCTGAGAGTCCCGATCGAACAGTTTAACACTATAATACAAAATGGTATTATAATCCCAGTCGGTCAGTATTACATTGGTCAGGGTGGTAAATTGAAATCGCCATGCTTTTTATTTTAATCTAGAACGATTTAACAAGCGATAATGATGATATATACTTTACAGTGAGAATAATAATGTAAGAATGTGTAATAGAAATTGAACAGTCATTACTTGCATACCAGCAGTTAGAATAAATTGTTACCTGTATTCACCGACGAATTAATTGTGTGCATTTGAATGCGAATTTAAATTTGAATGTTAATAGTAACGAATAATAAATAATGTCGGTTATGGAGTTTGTTCATTGTGTTGAGGTCGTTAAGCGGACACGTGGCACGAACGCCAAAACTTTTAAATTGTTTTTGTTCTGTTTTTATTTTGAAACAATTCTGGAATTAAAATAACTGTATTCCGTTTTATGTTACAGTGGTTTGTCAGTGATGTTAATACTATTCATTATAATTAAAATGTTAATTCCATTAATTATGTACTCTCAAATTATAATCATTATTATCATTTGATAGTATTATAAAGCAGCAATGACTTAGTAGTTTATATTTCAGCAGCTACTCAACGATGACCTGATATATCAATTTTTTTGGTTCTTTATTCAAAATCACTCTTTTATTTCTTAGGAGCTGTTCACATCCTTTAACACAAGGCCGCTGTTACAATATTATGTATTCGTATATGAGAACATCGCGCAGCAACCTATCCATCCTAAGGGCTCCCATAAAGTTCTAAGTTTATGACGTCTGCCAACCCACACATTGTGAACTATGGCCTTAAAGCTTTTAACCTCCCTATTACAAGACTGGACTTGTTTCCAACGGTGAATGGATTAGAAGGTCGATAATATTTATTCACATTTTTGTCCATCACCGGGAATAGAGTTTAAATAAATACGGTAGAAATTGTACTGTGATTTTACATTAAAACATTTAAGATTGCACCGTATTAAATAGCTCCTTTATAAATTTGCAAAACAAACTTCGTTGTATACATAATGCATTAACAGGAGCATCGCACTTGCGACTTTACTATCAGTCATCATGGCTCTGTCTGCCTTTGAACGACCTGACGCGGATTAGGTGTTTACTAATACGTACACATATATAATGTGTATTCGTAGACAGATAAATATATATGTATACGCATATATGTATATAGTGATTTACTGTAGGGTTCAATTTTCGGCTGGGAACTAAATGGCGTTGTGGAGGACTGTGAAGGGATTTTTGTTATTATTGTGACGATATTACGCAGGACTCTTACAATGACACGTTTGCAGGAATATTTAACAAAATGTATCTTGCCTATCAGTAAAAAAATAAGGTACGAAAACTTTTATCTCAAATTCATCTTGATCATCTGGCTTGTAGATGCTCTATGATGCGCACGTACTGTATAAACTCATAGATCCCTTGGAAAGATTCACACGAATACGTGTCTACTGTCTATTTTCCTACGAACGTACGTAACATTACGCCTTTAACCCCCGAAGAGGTAGGCAGAGGAGTGTAGTATGTACACTCCCACGTTTCACCAGTTATGTTTACGCCGCACTATGGAAGAGGTGGTGAGTCTATTACTATACATCGGGAACATATCTAAACTACGAGCCATTACTAGAAATTCTAAGTTAGAAACATCCAATAGCATCCCACCAGGGATTTGAACCCGGGAGCGCTCGATCGGCAGTCGAGCTTGCTACCAACACGACCAACGAGGCGGTCCAGATGCCTACGAGTCGTAGTTTTCTCATAAATGGTCCAACCGGTCTTAAGTTCTTTCTCTAGTGTAAAACTGTCTGCATCCACTCGTAAATAAAATTGTAGATGCACCAAGACTCAAGATATTCGATGAATTACCAAGATATACAAATTTAAGTAGATGTTACCTACACAATGTTTATGTAAACTAATAATTATGATTAATAATTATCTGTTAATGAAACATCTCAATATTGTTTAACTTTTGGACCCAAAAAAAATAAGATAAAAAGGCGGTACAAAATCCGAAAACACATTTCTAGAATCAGTTTAATTCTACTTGTAAATATTTAAAACAAAAAGGTCTATTAGATAAATTTGACTCACGATAACAGGTTTTGTACACGCAATGTAATATATGTTAATGTAAAAAGCATGTGATATTACCTTTAAAACGTAATTACACGTGGAACAAAAATTATCGTAAATTGTGAAATGACGCCCGCCATGTTTGTTTACTAAATAAAATCCTTAAGAAATAAATGTTATCTTGAGAACCTCATAAATGATAAGATTACAAAAACAAAGCGAAAACTAATTTTTTTAAGTAAGGATATGAATCGTAAGATCAGCAGTTACATATTATTTTTATACCTAAATTAACAGACGATTCATGTTTATATATTATGTGCATCTAGAAACGCACGATCTTAATAGAAGTTACATACGATCATATTCATATGACGCGTGCGATCGTGACGAAGAGCGGCGTCGGAATGAGAGGCGGGGGGAGGGCGGAGCGCGTGCGCGGCGCGGGGAGGGAGTCCCGAACAGCTGAGCGGTATATTGACAGCACTCTGCACGTTGCCGAGCAGTTAGTAGGTCCTCTGTCACCGCGGAGTGCGAACGTAGCCGCTAGCGATCCCGATTATGCGACTCGCCCCGCTTCAAAACTGAGCGGACGCGGCCCGCTAAAATTATGACTTTTGGACCGTTCGCCGGCGAAGAAGACAGCGGCAGATCGTTAGTTCTAGACCGAGAATTAATAATAGTGTCCAGATATTGGGAGGTTTTCGGCGTAACACCTGCCGAGAGGCTCCGGTGCCGGTACGAGCAAAGGCTACTTTTTTTCGGACTGCTATAAAAACTTTATGCGAAACATTGAACTTGAACAAATTAGTCTTGTAGTGTTAAGTGTGCAATACGTGAACTGTGTTTTATTTTTGTGTTCTGTTTGAGGGGGTTTTATTATTTTTGGATTAACGCAAAATGGTCCCCCAACAAGTTTCGGATTTGAGATCGTCGACGCCGACTTCGAGCGGCGTCCCGGTGTTTGGGTCGCAATTGGTCGACAAAAATTCGTCGACACCCTACACTGATGCCACACAGGTAAGTGTCGCTCGAATTATAATTACAGTGAAGTGTAACATTGAATATACATGGAAAATTACTTAACCGGAAAAGTTTAACGCCGAACGTAAAAGTTGAATAAAAAATTACTAAGTGTTTAAAAAAAATTGAAAGTAATTTTCTACCCTCTTAAATATTTCCTAAATATGTTTAAACAAAATGAAACAATTATATTAGATTAACTTCATAATTCACATTTTAGGCGTCCTATAATAAAAAATACTAAGTGATTAAAAGAAAAATGGTGGATTAAAAATATAATAGTTTAAAAATCATTACAAATTATTTCAATTGATATAATTTATTTAAAGTAATAAAAATATTACTACCTAAACAAATGTGTTACTTGTTATAAAACGTACTTATAGTATTTTTATTTAAAAAACATTTATGTAGGTATATCTATTTCATAAAAATTATACGTTCTCAGTTTACAGACTGCCAGTACATATCTAACACAAATTTTTAATGTTTGAATATTACCTGACTAGGGCATATAAACATAAATTATTATACGTTTCATTATAGATATTTAATGTAAGTAACAAAGTTATCAAATTGAACGCTAACTTGGTCTGTGTAATTACAGCTTACATTTAAATGGCAAAAAATGCAAAAAAATTTAATAAACGTTAAAATTACAGTTCAAGAACCTGTGACTATTATAGATCTAATCACTCAAAATATTATTTGTTACTTCAAAAAAAAACCGTCGCCACTTTGTAATTGAAATAGTGTTTTTCGGTCAGAAACAATAATTAAATTTTGGTTGACGAAGAGGGAAATGAAAAATAAGAGGTAATATGCACGCGCGGACAGAGTACGTATAAAAAGTAACGCGTAATACTTTTATCATTCTGAAAACGATCAAAACAAACCTACAACGCATTATGCAGCATTGTAAACATGTTTTCGATGTCATTTCTATCTATAGTTCACTCATTTTTAAATCATAGTATACGTTATCATATCGGGAAAACGGCTTTATTTCCGCGGCTTGTGTTTTTAAAATTCAATTAAGTTCAATTTAAAATATTTGTTAATTTTTAATAAAAATGACTCTTTATTTGTGTAATATTATATTGAAAAAATATTTACTAAATGCATATATTTGTATATTATAAGTCTAGGTATAATACTATTTTTAAATGCTAGAAAAAAATGTTTCATAATGGTGGTTTCAACTTTTGTAATTTTAATGAGACTGCAAATTATTTAATTGTAACACTTACCAAATTAAAATAATGCAAAAACAAATTCCTACTAAACTGAACTTAAATATCCAATTCTATTATAAGAAAAATGGAAAATAAATTTGTGAGGAAATGAATTCGAACTAGTGCAATACAACATTGAAAACAGAAAAATAATAAACTAGAAGAGATTTTCAAACACAAAATAAAACTGTCGGCTACGCTGAATAGGCAAGGGGAAAATAATGGCGTGGTGTTTTAAAAATCAGACGAAAGGCAATAGCATTTAAGAAAGGGTTCGTTCATTATCGCCCAGATAATCTTAATAAGCGCCCATTGACGCACGGTGCAATTAGTGCTATTATACATCTTGAAATTCAATTCCTAAACGGGCTGCCCACTGAGAATTAATTATATGAACACATGCTATCGTGGGGGAAATGGGAAAACCGAGGCGATATTTTAAAAAAGTAACAAAATCCCAAGCTTTAGCGCTGTTTACGTGACTAATATTTTCAAATGTCAAAAAAAAACTTTAGTCATTGCATAGTAATTCACTTGAGGAAGTGTCGAAAATTGTTTAAATAAAGTGTAATGTATCTATTTCTGTATAAATACATATTATTAAGCCAAGATTTCCTTAAAATAAAATAGTTATGTTTTAAGTAAGTGAGCAGAATTATATTGTTACGCTAAGTTAGAACAATTGTAATTATGTGTGTAATTTATTAATGCTGTTAACTATTCTCGTAACCCTGAAATTTATACAGATAATTGAGAATTAAATCTAGTTTGCCCGGTAAATAGTTTTATAAATCGATTAGATTTGAGTAGAAAACTTGCTATGAACCTAATCTGCTTCTTAATTATTATTTTTACTATTTATAGATACGAATAATAATTTCTATCTATAAATAGTATTGAGTTTTAAAAATTGTAGAATGCATTGGGTTTTGAATCATAGGCTTTCCATAATTCAATTGTTAACATCACAAAATATTGTGCAACAAATTATATTGTGCTTCTAATCACGTAGGCTACATTCAGCGTCACAGTGACCAGCACTCACAACTTCCTGCGTCGAGAAATGATTACTATAGGATCAGATACAGAGAACCGATATCTATAATTTCAAGAAATACGAAACGGTTTAACAAATTCAGCAGTGGTAGCGAGCGGAATCGGAAACTATTAACATTTTAATCGAAATGGAAGGATAAAGTTTTTATATCTGCGCTCTTGAACACTTAGATTAGTTAGATTAACTCTATTTTGTAATGAGAACATATTTTTAACGGAGCCTTTCGTTTTACACGCTCACGTGGCAAATTGTAATGTTAAACAGGCAGTAGAGTTCGGAGAATACATAGCGGTGTTTACGGATCAGATAGATTTCGTAGAGTGGGAACGTTTACTTCTATATTGAAATGCAACATTCTGTAGAAATGTCGGATAAATCGGTTCGAAGTTCAGCGACGATGCCCACTCCGTTGAAATCGGACTAGTGACGCAGGCGCTGCGTAAAATGTAGAGAGCATTGACACACTATATAATTTTTTTCGCATTATCACATAAAACACACTCAATCACGCGATAACGTTCACAAATGAAGCTATAGCAGTCAAAACAATCGATAAAATAAAAAAGGTAATGCACGATTTTATTGCGGAGTCGAGGATCGAGCGAAATATCCGTAAAATGCGCCGGCGAACCCAGAGAGTGCATTAACATTTCAATGTCAACTCGTAATATTTTTAGTCATCCTCTTGGCTTGTGTGAGTGGCCTTTCTCATGTACACAGCCAGCGGGGTTCATGCGCGTATGTACGTGCAAACGTGTGCGTGATACGCGTTCACTACTAGGAAATGTTAATCTTAGGTCATTCGCGCCGCTGATTTCAACGAGCGTATTCAGGGAAACAAATTTTCGTTCACTTTTTCTAACACTGTTTATCCTACTTCGTGAATTGTAACGTTATAGCTTGATTCATGGTTTAGTTTTTTACTATGTATGGTGGAACATTATTTTTTTAGTATTAATACCACTAGTTACTAAGGCGGATTAACCATTTTCTATGTCCAGCTCGTACTTGTAACATAAGGAAGCGATTAATTCCGATTGTATTATTCTGTAACAGTTTATACTACAATAGTACAAGTAATTAGCACGATTTCAATAGCAATGAGATGATATTGTCTGCAAAAAGCTTAATTGTCTTCATCAGTCAATACTAACTAACGATTGAGAAATGATTTTAATCAATTATTTTTTATACATTCTTAATCAAGAGTGAGTGGGTGCTAAACTGGTTAAAGTAATAGCTTCGTCTAAAGCGTTATACGGCTAAAAGTTAATCTGGCTATCAACAAATTTATTACCACACTGGGATATAAATACAACAATACGGCGTGCAATAAAAAATACGAAAAGGGCGGAGTTTCGGACGGTTATAATCCGAACAGGCGAGCTACGGGTTTGTGTCGACTCAGTTTTTGTTGTGTTTTTTATTCGACATGTAGCGAACTCGAGTATGGCAACAGATCTATTTCCAAGGTTGCACTGCGCCTTGGCTTCATTTATTATTGGAATTGTGATTGTAACGTTCTCCAAACCGTTTGTTAGATTATAAAGATCGACTGAAAAACTCGCCTCGCCCGCTTTTAATTTACTTTAAACACTTCCTTGAAATAAAAGGCACTTTGTGCGACTAAAGCTAAGTTTTTCTTCGTGCCTGTCTGCTATAACGCCGATTACAACTCCTACTCACGAAACCTCCGTTTTGGTATTTAGTGAATTCTCATTAGGTTTGCTTTAAGTTTTAGATTAGCTCTGAACTAAATCGATAAGATCGTACTTGAATTTTTCAACGATAGATTAGCCAAGCACGTGCTTTACCAGCATTCTAAATATAAAATACTGATTATAAAAAGGATTAGCTACCTACGGAAACCAAATCACTCAACAAAACTACATAGTCAACGTCTTTTGTGGTGATTAATTTACCGTCCCTAACGAAACTAAACGAAGCATCAAAAATAAATTAAAGGGTTCAAGACTGACCCTTTCGAAATCAATTTTGTGTGAAACCTTTCCTCTACTTTATCGTTTAAGTAAGGAAATTTATGTACCCTAATGCGATCTTGGCAGCTAGGTGGAAATCAACGTTTGATTGTAAAATACGTGCCCATGTCGGTGAATGCAATTTGCTCTACACTTGTGGGTGGTGTTTTAATGGTGCCATTATGCTGGAGAACGGCGTTTGTTGCACAAGAATTACCTCCGTGTAGACAGATATTACCTGGACGTTTGTTTAATATAAAAAAAATGTGTTACACTTACAACATACACATTCTTTAGCATTTATATAAAATTTGGCTTCGCTATGCGTTTTTTAAATCTTGTCTTCTCTTGTTTTTTCTCTTACACTTGACATCTATTGATAAGATATTTCATCATCTTTAAATTATTACTTTAAATTGACGGGATTGGTGTTACATTTTCAGATTTTGAAATAGCTCTGTGGGTAGCACTTTAACTTTATCCGAAGTATCAACTTGTGAAACTTGTGCCGTGACATGTGAAAACAGAAAGTCCGGTACAAATAGCAAATGGTAATAAATTCGCTGCAGCAACGTTGACGCCGGCTAAAAATCGCAACGCGCAAGTTCCAGACGAAACAACAAAACTGGACCATACATATCGTTCAATTCCGCATAAGTTTCACTTGGCTATTTGATTGTCAATAGTTGTTTTGGCAAGTTATGTTAATTATGTATTCGGGTCCATGTGCACATTAAAAAAATGGATTTTTTTTGTTTAATTTTTTTATAGCCATTGTCGAGTTTCTTAATATTTAATATCCAATGTAAACTAGACTTAAAAACGTTTCATTCTCGTTAAAATGTACTGACGCAAATTGCTCAACGGTTCTAATACTCTGGATCAAAGTAATATTGAAATGTTATAAGTAAGTCACGACTCGACTTTAGAACTAAGTCAGAATTACTCCGATTGAAATGTCTTTACAGCTATGATTGTTGAGGAGGCAATAAGCGAAATGGGGTCATCAGACACTCGAATAAGCAACGCGAAAACTTATTACCTCTCTACGCTTGTCCTATACTTCGTCTAACCTCATTCTCTCAAAATCTTACCCTATTTGACGATTTATATATTACTGATTGTATTTCCGAAGTTGTTTCGATGAACCTTTAAGCCTCTACAGAGTTAATTAGGTAATTTTGGTAGACCCAACTTTATTCCACAAGTTTGATTGGAAAGTAATGGAAGGACGTAAGAGTATTATCATTGTTTTCTTTTGTTTTGTTGCTAACAAAAGATTTGTTTGTTCAATCATTTCCGTTGTTTTTTCCACAGATTACTGGTCCTTTGACATTCTTAGAAATAGTCAGCTTATAATTATAGGCTGACTACTATACTAGTTAATTTCATTTTTTGCAGACAATTTATTCATCTTACTTAGGGAAGTAATGGACAAATATAACGAGTTAGTTTTCAAAAAGATTCTGTCAATCGAAAGGCTCAGTTGAAATATAAACAATTGTTACTGTATGTAGTATTATCGTACAAATAACTCTTTGTACAAGTAAACTGCTCGTTTAAGTAATGAGAAATTTAACGTCGACTCTTGTAACGGCTGGTAACCGTCTAGAAAATATGACTAGTATTTTTAATATAACATCGTTCGCATAATTATTTGCTACTCGTATCTCTTCAGGGAGGGATTTTGAATTTTCGTCTATGTAAAATCTTTGCTGCTTTTATTATGGTGTAACTTTGATAAATTGTTTTAATGTCTCTCCATTTATTAATTTTGTGTGCGTCCTCAACACCGTTGTATGATATTAAATACTAGAAATACATTTTAAGATATCAATGTACATACATTTAATTTATGAATATTGACATGTTAAAAACCAATCCTTATTGCATCTTATAAAGTACTATGATTCAAAAGTGAGCTGAAAGTATAGCCCTTCGACATTCTAATCATTAGTATCTGTATTTGACGATGTGATCTATTTTTTTTTAGACAAAAAACGTTTTTATATCTGTCATTACATAAGGATCGTGAAATTACATTTTGTGTACCGTTTGTTTTAACTACTTTCACACTTATTGTAAATAAGTAAATTTCAATTTGTCATTATATTTGGTTTTCATTTGAATATGAAGATGATTCATCTCTTTCGGTTATAAACATGTACATTTAAAATACTCCAATGATGGACCAATATTAATGAACGTCAAACTCCCTTTAATTCGGTGCCACGGAACACTGAAAATCATAAAGTTTACGACTCTCTCAAATTGCAAGATGCCGTCCTCTGTGCTTTCGAAAAAGAAATTTCTTAAAAATGACAAGTTCCATCCATAACGAGTAGCGAGTAATCGATATATTTAGAAGTGAACTTCTACTTAATATGTTAAGTCCAGTTGACTAGTCAGTGACAGTTGACAGTTGACTTTCCACTTACAAAATGACATTATGAAAACAATGTACAGAAAAACATATACCTGCTTGTATTACAACCGAAAACATTTGTTACATACGTACCTACATATCTTCACGCTAGGGCTCTTACGCAAAAAATATACCAAATTTAATCTTTTGTATATCTGTCCTGACGAATATTGAATTTCCACGAAAGACTGTTTTAAAGCAAAGTGAAACCGTTACTTAATTTATGGGTCAATTTACTAACCTATTGTTTTGGGTAGTATCGTACAAAACAGCAAAATACGTAACATCACGCCTGTTAACCCCGAAGAGGTAGGCAGAGGAGTGTAGAACACTCCCACAATTCACC
>DWTO01001240.1:0-16863 GCA_018244755.1 Jemadia pseudognetus
TACTAGAAAATCTAAATTAGAAAAATTCTATAGTGTCCGACCCGGGAATCGAACCCAGGACCTCCTGATCGTCAGTCACACTTACAACCAACACGACCAACGAGGCAGTCACTAAAATTACAATAAACAATTTACAGGTTAAAAAATTTCCCCACTCGCACGCTCGATGCAATCGCGACCGGGAAAGCCTATTACGAGAGTGGCGGTCGGTGTTGCCATAATGTAATAATGATCCACTCCGCCCTGTAATTTGTAAGAGTAACACCGCGCACTGTAAAATAATAACACGGTCACGCAACGCAGACGCGAGCTCTGAACGCACTTTGAGTGGAAAATTGTATAAACTTTTGTATATCTAATACTAGTTTTAATAGCGTCTTATATCAATATTCTTAGTTATATTAAGATTTAATTAGAATATACTATGTTTTAATAATTATCAGAAGATAATTGAATTCAATGAATGTAACGTCTTTTTTTATTGTTAAGTAGCAATGTTTCAGTTCAGCGGTAGTCAATTCAATTGTTTCATTTATTCCCTTATTCATACATACATAATAGACGTGCCTATCCTAAAGTTGTTACGATTAAATAATAATAAAAAAAGAATACATAACTTCATGTAAAACATGTAAACATATAAAACATGTACGATCTTGTCGTATCTCGAAATATGCGAATTTAAGTTACATGTATACGAGTATATCATTCGAATAAGAAAAAAAAAACTGCATCGAATGATGTATATAACTCATATTCGCATTTTTTCCTCCATTTACCTATACTTTAAGCACAAACCCGAAACTCGGATACTTTATATTCGTATGGCAGTTATAAGACTATAATGATAGGGTATCGTTTCGCACGCTACGATAAATGATTAAGAAAGGTTTTGTTCGAATTTAACATTTTTATTTTACACATGAAACCCGAACTGTATATAATAAGCGTTGTCTGTAGCCTCAGGTTTAGAAGAGACATCGCGTAGCGTACTGCGATCCGTAGAGCCTCTGGATGTTCATTCACAATTATTACATTATTCATTGCGAGTAACAGTGAACAATTTAATTAAAATGTATAAAATTGTCATAATTAAAACGAGTAACTTTCAAAGCGTTTGTTGTGACGATAATTGTATACGATGTGGCTGTGGTAATTTGTGAGCGCTACACGTTCGCTGGGAAAATCAACGCACGGTCACGGCACGGTCGCTTCGTGCTGGAAACTTGCCGGAAACAAAATATGACTTTTTTAAATCACGAAATACTAGGTGTAAGTAAATAAAGTCAAGACCATTTCGTTGTCTTGTTGTTGAATTTATTTTATCATCATTAATGCTTTCAATATTCCACTGTTAAACACAGTCCAGTATCTAAATGAGAAGGGTGCAGATTGCAGATTTTGTTCTGAAGAATTTCATAGAAAATTCCAAGTCAAGTGGAAGACTGGACCAGGGACTTCTAGTAAAGATTAGTTTATATATAACTGCGTTACAGCTGGTCTACTTTTATTTAAATTAAAGTCACTAATTATGCTATCATTTCCTTTATAATCTACTCTCCAACTTACTAGAATTCGAGCCATATATTTAACACAGCTAAGTCACAATTCAAAAGCATTCAAGCCCACGAAGTAAGATCACTTTACGCGATGCGCACTTACGGCGCAACTGCGCTCGAGACGAGCCGCTGGCAATGATTTATGCCGTGCAGACACTCGCGTCAGTCGCAACTGTCTTGCCAGTGGAAGTCATTACCATATAACGACGACCAGCTTGACGACGCGTCCGCGTTCCACTGACGTAGCCTCGCTACCATGTTCACCGGAGCTTTGTTTTATTGCCGACGCGATTGGAATTTTTGAATCATCGTAAAATTTATCAGCCAGATTCGTAACGCATGTATTTTTTTCTATTGCCACTTTATGTTTCCTTAAGTTGTACGTAGAGAACAACGAATGTCAAATATCTCTATCGTTATAAACCTGATGCGCTTCTTCTACATTCATTACTCTATTTCTTACAGCACGCCGGTTTCTAAGTTTATATCAAATCACAGTGTATTCGTATTTCAGTAGCAACAGATTTTTTACTAATGAATTTTAAATAGTTCGGGCACAAGGATATTCGTAGCATTTCACAACCATTCAACAACACTGGCCTGTTCTACGCGAACAATGTGAAGGCACTACTGCACTGAAGATGAATCGCTGCGCATGATATATGCCGCGCACACACTCGCGTCGGCAGCAACTGTCTTGCGAGTGGAAGTCATTACCATACGCGCCGTGACGAGTGTCTTTAACGGACTTTAGAGCTCCTGTATCGCTCGCTAGCTATGTGGACCGTAACATTCGTCAGAAATAAACGGAATATTTGATGGCTGTGCACGCGCAATACCCACATTAAAACAATTAGGACAATTGTCATTTTAAAAGCGTTTCCAATAAATTAATACAATTTTAGGTTTTATATTCGGCTGAGTGTAGGATATATTAAAAATATGAATGAATAATTGTACATACAATACAATATTCTTTATTGGGCACTAATTTACAATAAGGAAATGAGAAAACAATTACAAAATCCAAATTTAGCATGCGATATGCGGCCTTATCGCTCTGGTAGCGATTTTTCCAGGCAATCTATATGCACAGCAGGAAAACATTTAAGGGGTCAACATACATTACATATAACATAAAATACATTACATGTAAAATATTACTTCAATATATTTCTCTAGTTGTAATGTTTTTGTACTTGTCTTGCATTTCTCTTTCAGTATTAACCTTGTCTACGTTGGGATAGGCAATCCATCGGGATTACTATTAACAGATATCAAAAAAATTATAATTTATTACAGTCACTGAAACCTATTAAAGGCACAGTTACCTATTACAGTCATTGAAAAACAAATTGAATCTGAGGGTACAAAACGGAGAGAAACAGGAAAAAAAAAACCACAAGCTTTTATTTCTGATTAATAAGAAATACAAATGGACAAAGAATGATACGATACAATTTTAATAAGCTTGTTCCGAGCTCACATTACAAGATCATCTATCTTCGTAATATCCATCCATTAACCTGTACCCGCATTAATATCTTTAATAGAGCCAATAATCTCCCGGAGATGTACACTGATCCTGTTACAACATTCGGACAGGTTCAGATTAGCGCTAAGTGTGTTACAATTATCTTGATGTTGTTAGGTTATTAAGAAGTGATCCCTTAATAGTTCTCTTGAGCATGCGATGAAATACGGTTTTATTACAATATCGTACATTCGTACAACATTACACGAGTCCAAATTGAAGGTGGATCAAGAGTACACATCATTATTTGCCTGTTCACAGTTTATTCATATCTAAAGCTTGTGTTAAGTTGTTTTAACACAAATGGATAACTTATTACACGATATTAGTATAAAATATGAGTGTAATGGAAAAAAAAATGTTCATGAACCTTTGATTTGTTGATATATACAGTACATATTTAACAGTATATTAATGGTTACATTAGGTGAAGTGATTAACAGCGTGACTTCAACAGGAGAGTGAGCAAACACGTGACACTTGCCGCCGGGCGCGGGTCAAGAGCAATATCACGCCATTTTCACTAGCCCATTGTTTTCCATTGTATATGATTTAAATAATATTTTATTGCATCATAACATTTTTCATATATTTCCTGTTCTGTTTTCTTTTATTTTTCTTTACGTCAGTTCCAGTAACAGGGTAGGTACAGAACACAGAGTGCTAAATATTTTTATCCATAGATACCTGACGTTATGTTGTAGGTCAGGTATCTATACAGAGATGCTCCAAAATACTGCAGTATCCTTAATATCCATTACCATCCACCATTACTCATATTCTCCGTACTACGACTATAGCATCTATTCGTGATATGAAAATGTAAAACTATTGCAAGTGTATTACACCTAGAGAGATATATGTAGGTACATCAATATAGGAATATATGTATGTACGTATTGCGCTCGTGGGAATTAATTGCAGTATCATCGACTGTTTCCAGTGAACCTCTCAAATATCGCTTCAGTGTATGTTACGTGCCCGGCAGTTATAGAGCTAAGACCAAATGTTGTTACAAGCTTGGCCGCTCTCGGGGGACTTGTTGCCGGCGTTAAACTAATTATCGCCGTTAATACGTGTGCGTTAATGAGCGTTAATATGGTGTTTGTTAAACAATGATGCAAACGAGCTCAGTAATATAATTCTATTACAGTGGTGTTATTCTTTCGTATAATTTTAAAGTACACATACAACGGGTAAATGGGCTATAAGGCTTTTTCTGCCAGTGAACCATTTGTTAGCCGTGATAATATAACAAGACCACGTACTGTTATAAAACAACAGTGTTAGATTGTAACACACACATATAACTTACTGTCTACATAGATATCGTATATACTATACTCACCACTGTAATACTCACCAAAAGGTATGTTTTGTATGTATATAATATATGCTCGAGTAAGTATTGGGCAAAATAAGTATTTTATTCGTTTGTTTTCCCTTTTTCTTATCTTCTTGTGTTTCAAGCTCTTTATACGTAATAAAGATAAAGATAGCAATGTACCATTTTGGTCCGAAGGTCGTCGAATGAACGCAAATGGCCAGTTAAGTTCATCGCGCGGTTGAATAGATGCTCTACACTTAACTAAATCCAACCGTTTCGTACTGGAGCTGCCAAATATTCAATTGTGCAATATTCACTGTAAAGAGGATAATAATGTGTTGTGGGCCAAGTTTCTCGCTTGTCGGCATTTGGCACTCGTTCTGTGTCATCTTGTATTAAAGCGATTCACATTTTTTAAAATTGTTCCTCGTAATGTGTTCCGTTGTATAAACATAATTCGGTTTGTTTGTGCTCATCGTGCTATCTTGTACAAAAGAAATGACGGTTTATAATTCAGATTTGGCAGAAGACTTTTATTTCCTTTGCTGGGAATTTCATTAGGCAAATATTTAAAATATATAACAGTTTTTGGTTCGACTTATCAATTAATAATAAGAAGCTCGTTGTGGTACGTATGGTATATAGAATATATAAAATGCATTGAATCTAAAGTTATAATTAAGTATTGGTAGAAATGTTATCCCAAGTAGTGCATTTGTAGAGTGACATCTGTTTATATATACTTACATTAATAATGAAGCCAGAAATATTCGACTCTCGGTACTCTCGGCCCACTCTCTGGGGTATCTGGCTTGAAGATATAATAATAGTAATTATAAAAATTATAACGACGGAAAATACTCGTATCCTATCCGAGATGACACTGCAAAAATCCCTCAAGTCCAACTGTACAAGTGAGACACGTTCATAGCTATTCAGAACGGATGGCGCCGTATATCATGTCAGTTTGAAGTAAGCCGCTTTTTGCATTCGTGACGAGTTGTGCGCGGCGCTAGTTCGTCGATCTCCGTTCGTTAGCTTTCTGAATATGACGTTACGGAATTGAGTAGTAATTGACTGGAACCCTTCAAAATGCGAATGTTTCCGACGTTTAACATGCGTTTAGTTCAGCTTTCTGTGTCAGTATGCGCTTTTAATTTGTCGTGAGATTAAAAATGCCTTTAGAGTTCAATCGACTTAAGGAGATTGCTATTCTGTTAAGTTTAGAAAAACCTTTATTCTGTCTACATTCTACTTTTAGGTATTTAGACGTTTAATTTAAAGGCAAATATTTGTGGGATCTATAACACTGATTGTAATAAAAACAAATTAATAATATTTTTTTAGATTTCACTTAATATTGTATTTTGAATTAAAAAGGCACAATGTATGAAGAGAGTGATTAATGCAGAAGCAAGGCAGTTCTGTAAAGATAGACATATTTGGCACTCTGTGTTCTCTGCCTACCCCGATTTAGACCTGGCGTAATGATATGTGTGTACAATTCAATAACGAAGCCTTATATCAAAACTACAGTAAAACGTAAGCGAACCAATTGAATTTCCTCGGAGCTGGTGCGAGCATCTATTTTACACAACGGTCCCATTCTTCTAGAATAATCGGCGGCCATATAGGTACGCCATCTATCCTGACACGGTCCCCGGAGGTGGTACTATAAATCAATATATAATATCTACCGGCTCTTCTATTTAAGTAATAAATTATCAAGATAATGGCACTATTTTAAATTTTGTCTCCGTCCGGAAATAACTCGTGGCATACAAGTGTGTGTACGGAAAATATGAGTTATTAAATTTGAAATTTTCAAATTGAATCTTTGATTTTGAGACAATGCAACCATTTATATTTTTGGACATGGTATTATCTACCAACATAAGGTAATTTACGTAACATCACGTCTATAATCCCCGAAGTGGTAGTCAGAGGAATGTAGAACATTCCCACGTTATGTCAGTTACCTTTACGTTTCTCCACTATGGAATAGGTGGTGAGGCTACTGCCCTGCACCGGGCACAAATTCAGACCCCGTGTCACCACTAGAAAATCTAAATTAGAAATGTTGTGTTGCCCGAACCGGGAATTGAACCCAGAGCTTCCCGATCGCCAGTCGCACTTGCAATCAACACGACCAACGAGGCAGGCAACAAGGTAGTTTAACTTTATAGAAATTAAGTAGTTAAATAAAATGTTGCATTGCAATTTGACACACTTTTTTCTCATTACCAATTTTGTACGGAGGAAGAGTCAAGACGGTTACATACGAGTAACAATAAGAGATTATCTATTGATGAAGGGATTGTGTAATGATGTAAATCGCAATCGCTCTCACTCTTTTCTTAACTCGCTTTTGATTTAAAAAAAATCTAAGAGAAGAAAAATCTTAGAACAAAATCAGATGGCGCGCTATACGCCTAATTATATCTACTTAATTTAGTACACTTCTGTGTTCTAACCTAGCATTACTGCTAATCGTCAAATATTAGCGACCTTTGTACTCTCTAAAATTTGTCAGCTTGTTCTGTATTTTTGTATTCTTGCAGTACGAAGCGACACCGTGAGTTTGAGGGTTGGTTTAATATTAATTAGCCAGTGAAGTGTTCCCGGAACCCCTTGAATATTTCATCGTTAACCTTAGGGGGCTTGTATAATGCTTGTGGGTCGCCTGCATTCTGTATTTGGTTGTGTTATAAGTACAATAGTTTTTTGTAACATCCAGTCGGAGTCTGTGTTCTGTGGCTGTGATCGTTTGTAAAATATATTTTATGTGTTATTATGTAAAATAATTTAATGTGTTACTTATTTAACGTAAGGTACATTGCATAGTACATAATTAGGTACATAGTACAATAGTCAGGTTCATGGTACAACACAATAGTACATAGTACAATACAATAGTACAATAATAGTTGTACGATCAATGAGAAAAGCAAATTTTTTATATTCATTTTATCGATGTACAAATTTTAATGTGATTAGATGAAATTATAAAATAAATATATTAATGTCACATTTAGAGTGACCATAATTTGAAATATAAACAAAAAACGAATTAACATGATTTAAAATCCGAACAATTAAAATTCGATCTCGTTCCAATTGTGATATCTACGAAGCTGTTACCCGCAGTTTGTCCACAACGAACAACGTCATGTCACAACATTAAATACATTTAAATCTTATAACAATAAAGTTAGTATCACATGTGACACATCTAAATCAGACAGCGGCGCGATTTGAAAGAATTTTATGAACAATAAATACGTTTGAACAATGCGAGCAGTTTTACCTCATCTGTTTTATAAGATCGACGCTGAGTGTCTCGGAACGGCCTGAATATTTCATCATTAGTCTTCCCGGAGACGTATTGAAAGTAAGTGTTTGAAAAGGGTTTCAGAGTTGTGGTCACACATTTCCAAGGCGTCACTCGAAACTAGGAACGCTCCTCGAAATGTGTCAAGAGTGTTATATATCTATTGAATTTAAGGTGAAATAAAATCAATTTTGAAAAAAAAAACGACACGCAATGAGACTAAGACGAGGTTAAAAGTTTTGCGGCTTTTTCGTTTTTTGGTTATCAAAAAACGAGTAACTGTAATGTCACGTCAATATTTTCTGCTATGATCGATGATCAAGAAATATTTTGTGAAAATTAACATTAACAGCTTGTACAGAATGACAGAATTCCCTGAAGCTTGTCGATAGCGTAGGCAAGGCAGTAGGTATTACAACATATTAGTTTAAAAAATGTAATATCGTAGAAGACTATGATAGATTAGTTTAGCGTTCTGTAAATTCGCATTTATCGTATACGTATCAAGTAAGACAAAGATAGCGTCAACGTTTGCCTGTAAATACGAATATGGTAGGGTGAAAAATTAATCCGATATTGTTGGAAACTCACAAAAACATATAATGTCACACTCACAAAAACACATTATAAACAGTGTGGGCATATGTACGATACATGTGTATGTGTGGGTAGAGTATATATTATTAGTTGTTATTTTTCTCCTTTAATTTTGTTCAAAAGTTCAGGTTGGCTGGAAGAGATCTCTCTATTAGCGATAAGCCCGTCTATTGTTACTATCATGTAATCGTATGTTCTTTAATTGTTTTCATTCTACGTAGTGTCCAATAAAGTGTTTTTGTATTGTATAAGTATTGTTTAAGAGTATACATGGGTCCGCGCTGTCACGGAAGGATACAAGGGTTTACCCGTCATCCTACAAATGGCTTTCCGACGAACATCGCGGGATTCTGGCAAGTTAAACTCCAGTATAATCCGTTTCTAACCCCTGATGGAGAGATAACCATCTAAGGAGGATTTTGCCCACGTAAAAAGGTTAAATTAATTGAATATATTAAGCATTTCCAATACTACATGGCGAAGTCAGAAGTGTATCAAAATGGTCGATCCAAAATACAAAGGAATATGACTGCTCTGATGTTTGGTCGAATTTACATACATGTATGTGCGTACGACTGAATATAATGCAGATTAGAATACCAGCAGCGAACACAATAACGAAATTATTGATAACACGGAATTCCTTTTGCTATCCATTCAAGCGTACTGAATACTTCCTATATCTATTCGTTATCAACTTATATGTGTATACATTCTATCAAAGACACACGATCCACGTCAAACACAGTTGCCGTTTAACGAGAGAGACGCCGAAAGCGTTCGCTACCGGATCATTTAGCAAATTGTATTGTGTATACAACTATACAATACACGGCATATACAAACTGTACGTTCATGAACGCTCTGTGACAAAACAATGGATGGCATACACGTACATTCATATGCGAGCGGCATAACGCGGCTTTGGGGAGTATCGGTTTAACTCGAGGTGCGAGGTGTGAAACGGGCATGGCAGTTGCATTGTTATCGGGCGCCTGCGAAAGGGATGGACAGATAGTGTCGACGCGTTCCGTCAAGGCCAGGGTTGCCAGGTGGGCCGATCGAATTTTGGGAACGTTGAATAGATATCCCTGTAGACTTGCGATATATATATTTTCTTACTCCAAGTGCGCTGTTCAGCGAGAGGTTTCAATAAGGGAATAATAATTATCAATGCAGGATTTCTGTTGTATTAAGAAACGAACTTCGTCACATATAAACAATGGAGTCCTATCTAATTTGATAGTTTTTAATTTTTTGGTGCTTTCTACCTACCCAGTGACATTATAATATTAGAAATAATCTTTTCTTAATTTTAAAAATTTCTAGTACTGGCTCAGAGTCTAGATGTGTGTCGAGGGTATGGAAAGAAACTAACCATGTATGTTAGGTCTCTATTATAGAAGAAATTTGGCACGATGGCAACTACGGTCTTAACCCTCTCATTCTGAGCGAAGGAGACCAATGTACCTACCATGGAACGATAAAAAGGTCGGATAATAAAGGAAACAATATCGTTTCATGTTTAAATACATACATATTAGCAATAAAATAATAAATATTATGTATTTTGTAAGACTTTTAATTTATCATTAACAAAGAATTACATTATTAATAGTAACATTATGTTAATTAATATTATTAATTATTATTATTAAATATTATTATTAATTATTATTATTAATTATTATTATTAATTAATATTATTAATTATTATTTAAATTATTATTATTATTAATTACATTATTCTCTGTGCTTTCTGCCTACCCCGCAAGGGATCTGTCGTGAGGATAAGTATGTAAGAATCACATTATCCAGTAACATGCTCTAATCTGAGTGGAACAAAAATATTATAAGAGTATACAAAACATTTCTTTGACGGAAAAAATTACATACGTCGAGCGTAAATTTACCCATTCAAATAGTCCCGTGGGAAAATTTACTGGCGAGATATTAAACGTAGGCTTTAACAAGACAACGATTTATTGCCTGGTTGTTTTGTTTGTTTGCGTCGTCGGTGGCCAAGGGCCAATTCGTATGTTTCAAAACAATAGTGTTTTCTCTGTAATATCTTATTGGAAGCGGAGCGATTGAAATATAATACCTTAATTAATCAGAAACAAGTAAACAAGACATGACGAGAATGATAAAACAGTAAGAATATGTAGACAAGGGCCAAGATCATTTTGTCGAATTTAGCTGAATAAGTCTAATTTTATCCAAAATGCGGTCACTAAAACGTTTTAAAATTAAAATGGACACTATATCATGTACTTTCATCGTACAATATATTATGCATTGGTCTAAAGTCTACTCAATTTTATATTGTTACAATCATTCTATTCCTATCATTCTATGTAGTCATAGTAACGACAATATATGTACATACATATTTATTAATTTATTATTATGTACCACCTTAAACTATAGGGTACAAGGGTATACTTACTCTAACATTGCTCCCGCTCAGACAAGCCTGGGTGTAGGATTATCATTTTAAATAATCATCAAATAGGTCTTGGCGTATAAACTACTGTATCTAAACATTTGGTTACAATATGGGATTACGACAACTAAAACAGCATCTTCAATGCGGGACATAGGCTTCCTCTGAGAGGTTTTTGCTCACAATCCCCATGCTGGGTATCGGTTGGGTATGGCAGAACGCGGATTCTCGCATCGTTTTCGCTGTGGCCCGTGCGTCGTCGGTCAGGGCATTTAGTCGTGCCCACCCGGGTCGTGCCGTACCGACATCTGTCGATGCCGGGTTTTGTAGGCTCTTACGATACTCTGGTAGCCCTGTATGGGGTCGCGAAAGCATTCTTTCTCCACCCCGATACGGATAATTACGGATTAAAAGTCCAATTAATCTGAAACCCGTTTGCTACGACTTTTACAACAAAATAAATATAAGAATGTGAGTGTTAAATCAGTCACAAGTAATTCAAGTACCATTCATTATACGCGAATAAATACCAGTTGAAATCAAACATCTGCACTGAAACAATGAGCGTAAGATCGCTAAGACCAATGAATAAGCAATTAAATCAAATGTTTCCACCCTCGGGTCTCGAGTGTGCGCTCCGCTTAACATACGATCAGGGTTGTCACCTGCATCTAGGTTTTATTTATTTCATTTGTATTATGGTATTATTATTAAATAAGTGTAGTAACCCTAAGTATAATTGAATTATTTGTGTATTTATCAGGATATGCCTTTTAAATAAACAGCTTCTTATGGTTTGGTCAGATTATTACAGTATAATATAATTATGTTATAATTTGTCCTATTTCCATACACAATTTTCACAATTTTCACAATTACAAATAAATAAATAAATATACAAATAAAAATAAATATTTCTGATATTACTCATAAACTGATAATTCATTAAATCATAAATAAGTTTTCACGTCCATTTTCATGAACAAAGTAATAATATTTAATGAATTCACAGTGCTGTGCTCGTTCGAACGTTCTCAAAATTTACAAAAATTAGTCACAACATTCCAAAGTAGCGTACGTCATTTCTTTCCAGACGAACCGTAATACTTTTATGACAGTGACGTAACAATACGACAATATGACACAGTTTGCGGCCGTTTTCCTGTTAAGTCAACGCCATGTACATTACGAATATGTCCACTGGTTATGGTTAGAAGACAAATAGAGGGATCGTAAACAAAATTATGCTAATGTCACAGACAAGCTTGATTTTCAAGTTGAAAATGATTCTCCACTTCAACTGATTACGTTAGCACTTTGGCTAAATATTTTTCTGAGATTGTTAGTTTATTATTGGTGACGTAGTAATAACTTGTTTTGTTTCATTCAGTTCATCTAATACTTAATTCGCCAATTACGTTAGTCAAAGTTATTGTAGTATTGTGTCGAATGTGACAACCCTACAAACGATTTAGATTTGCCGATTCGCGGGCGTGAATTTCTCGCGGCGCGGCGTGACGCGGTGAGCCGTATTGCCTCACACGTGAGTTGACGATCTAGTGCCTGCTTACCTTACGAGATAGAAATATATCGTATGTTACTTACTGCTTAGAATTTTAACTTCATTCTATATCATATGTAACAAAAAAAAGATCTATTTACTTCAGAGTTTTAAAGTGTGTTATTATTCATATACAAGCTGATTTTATAACGTTTCAATATATAGTTTTTATTTTGACACAATAATTAGGTAAGTACTTAGAGAAAACCCATCGGTGTATTTTACTCCAGACATAATGTTTACTTTTATTTCATATGATCAAAGATAATTGCGAAGCGTCTTGATGTTATTCCTGCAATGGAAAAATATTTTCATTCGCTTGTCATTAAAATCGAAGCCAAATAGTTGGCTTCTAAAGAGTTTTCATTATAGAACCCCAATGGAATCGCTGTTGCTGTTTCTACGCTCGATGTATCCAGATGTACACAAGTATGAAATAGTGATATGAAGGAGCAGAAACATAAGAATAAAGAACAGCTACAGAAATGCTATATGCAATTTGGACGTATCAGTACTTTGTCAGAGATCCTTGTAGCCGGGTGCGGTCAACCGCGGCGAGCACGTGAGCGTCACGTGTCCAAGCTAGTGCGTATTAGCGATCAGTGTTGTGTGCTATATAATGCTTACTAGTTAATAATATGTATATTATGTTGCAAGAGAACATAATATTTATTATATAGCAAGATCGTAATTACAATGTAATAACATCATTGATAATGACACAACGTACATACGTACGTATGATCGTATGTAATGTACTAAATATATTAAAAAATAATTCTATTTAAGTATATATTTATATGTATATAAGTAGTTTATTAGTCGTTTTGTTACCATACCACAAGCTCTCTTGATACTTACTTTGGGATCAGATGGCCGTGTGTGGAGATGTCACAACATATTATATTATTATTACCATCATCAGGCTATTGCAGTCCACTGCTGGACATCAGTCTCTTCTGAGGGATTCTGACCATCATCCCCACGCTGGGAATTCGGGTTGGGGATCGTTGAGGACAGCTTCCCACACCGCCTACGCAGCCGGCTTCAGCGAGACACAGGCGTGATATTATGTGTTACAGTATCTTCTAGAACTAATTCCAGGTTCGGAGACTTCATAGTCCTTAGAAAGTATTATGAAAGTATTATTTCTGCGCTGTTATAGCAAATTTGTATTTTTTAAATATCCTAAACAATGTTATATGTTAAAAATATAGGTACATAATTTTGTACCTAAGACATAATTTTGTTTAAGTTAGAGCTTAGCTCGCGCATTGTCTATAAGTTGTAACCGAAGTAGGAGAGAGGTAACAATGACAAATAAATATTACGTACATACAAAACCGGAGCCGCGGTGTCTGTTTATATGTAAACCGAGTCATTATGGCCCGATGGAGAAAACAATGAGACTCTAGCTAAGGTAGCGTTCATGACACGAATATGTGTCGCCCTATAGAGGTTATTGATCTACGGCGTCGAAACATACTGGGAGTTGCGGAGCTATTGTAAAGGTATAAAAATGTTTTTCGTTAGAATATAAATATTTGGCAGGATACGTAGTTTTGTTGCGTAGATTTATATATCTAAAAACAAGGTAACACCACGCCAGTAATCCCCGAAGACGTAGGCAGCGGAGTGTAATGCACTCTTACGTTTCACCACTTACGTTTACGTCCTACTATAGAATTGGTGCTACTATAGAGCCTATTGCCATACATCGCGTGTATATATACATACACATGTATGTATACGATTTTAGTTCCGAAATAATAGATGTATTTACCACTCGGCGCTCTCTGCCTATTCCGTACGGAACTTGGGCTGACGATGTGATAGCCTAGTGGTTTGAAATGCGACCTCTCACTCTGGGGGACCGGGTTTTAAATTTAAATATCACTTGCTATTGGGTTTGTGCCCGGTGCATGGCAATAGGCTCACTACCTATTCCATAGTGGGACGTAAACGTAACTGATGAAACGTGGGAGTGTACTACACTCCTCTGCCTACCTCTTCGGGGATACCAGGCGTGATGTTGCGTAGATTTATTTATACTTTATACCAATTTACAGTGATGTAAAGAGGGTCACAGGATAGTTTGCAGTAACAAAATATTACGCCTGCATTTTCTCGAAGGTGTAAACAGAGAGCTTAGTACCCTCCCATCTTTCACCAGTTATTTTATACGTCGTAACGTGAAATACGGGGTGATGGTTCACAGCGAAAATAAACTTTAATAATTAACTGTCACAGGCGCTCCCCAGTGTATCACCAGCTTAAGCACTCGTGTTAATATGCGATGCGCGCACGCAGCCGCGTCCGCTCATTCGATGTGCGTACGTTGATGAAAACATTTGAATTTAAAACAACAGTAAAATTTTACTAAGCTCTATGGTGTACTGTGCTTTTAATCAGATCGAAACATTACAATAAATCTATATGTGTAAGAATTAATTTGTAATTGTAAAATCAAAATCAAAGTGACAATTTTAACACTTGGCATAACTTCATTTAAAAAATTGCTGTTTTGGCAATTTTTTTTCTTATACTACTCTATCGAATTAGATTGCCTGTAATGTTAGATTTAGTTTGAATTAGTGTAAATTATTGCAAAATTAAATTACAAATTATTTTACGAAGGAGAACAAAATTCTAGAGTTTAATTCATAAATGTATAATACTATATAAACGGAACGAATACAAATCTTAAGTTTATGAACATCTTTTTCAAGTCCGGACATAAAATTTTAAAACGATTGGTGCAAATTTTATTTTGGCCTTATGGCCAAATTTGGAGGCCTACATCTAGCAATGAACTGCAATAAGCTGATGATGATGATGGTGACCTCATCATTACTATCGTGATAATTTCAATCGAAAATTTAAATGTTCTATTCGCTTGCATTATGCCCACGTGGCTCAGTGCACATGTTGATAGTTCACAGAACATTCGAGAAAACACGTGACACGATATAAAATGCTAATATTATCAATCAAGAGTCGAAGAATGCATTTATACCTAAGTGTACTTCTAGCGTCTGGCTACCATACAATCGTTACAATTAAGATTCCGCACAATAAATATGTCTATATTTATAATATGTATATTATAAAATAGATAAAAACTATTTGATGGTAATAATTTATTATCCACTTGGTGTATAAATAAATAAAAGAATGACAAACACATCGTAATGTACAAATTCTTGGCATTTTTACTGAATAAAATTACATCACGAATGTCAATTGTATGAAATCAGATTCAGAATGTCGGGATATTGAATTTCAGAAATGTTTCAACGCTTGAATTAACAATGGGTCGAGTTCAATTTGTAATTAGTTTAGTGCTAAGACTCTATCGATTTCTAGATGGTTCGAAACGATTGTCAT
Source organism: Jemadia pseudognetus (assembly GCA_018244755.1). Lineage (NCBI taxonomy): Eukaryota > Metazoa > Arthropoda > Insecta > Lepidoptera > Hesperiidae > Jemadia > Jemadia pseudognetus. The sequence continues at coordinate 15,743 of DWTO01001240.1, forward strand.
AGTTGTTTGTTATACAATAATAGAGTTTCAGATGAAACAATGCAAGTTAAAGGTGAGAGATAGAGAAAGTTATAATCTCGGTGAATCTTTATCTTTAATATTGTATCGGTAAATATCTTATGGTCGTTTATAATACGATATATTATATGTTATATTTTCAATTATACACACGACGAAAGTAAATGTGCAGAGTACAAAATAAATCTTTATTAACTTAATGTTTGATTAGTTGACCGCCTCGTTGGTCGATAGATCCAGGGATCGAATCACGGGTTATGTGCTATTTGATTTTTGTCACCTAGATTTTCTAGTAAAAATTTCTTGTAATACGAGTCTAAGTCGGGATTTGTACCAGGTGTATGGCTATAAACTATCTATTCCACAGTGGGACACAAACGTAACTGGTGAAACGTTGGAGTGTACTACACTTCTTCGCCGACCTCTTCGGGAATAACAGGTGTGATGTTACGTTTAGTTAACTATCGCATCATGCAACGAAAGGAAAGAATATTTCTGGAGAACATCTTCATTTAAGAGCTGTTGGTAATGGTCTCTAAAATCATGTAAATTATACTGTAAACGGAAATGTGACGTAATAAAGAAGACGACGATGACCATTACTATTAGGTATTCCTAATCGTTGTCGCCTTCTAATAAAAACATTAATTAATTGATTTCGTTCTAAAATGCATTTCAAACGCCATTTACACCGACTAAGATATCAAATTTGGATGAGAGCTAAGTTGATCAAAACCGTAGCGGAGAGATTCCTCTCAGCTTTGTGATTCCAATGATTTATACTAACGACATTAGCACAACTCCGTCCGGACGAACTTACTGAATGAGTGTTTATTACTCAAACGTTAAGTTGATAGAACGGTTTAGTTCAACAGGAAACTATGCGAGTACCGTTTCTGAACTCGTTTGTTAAATTCCGATAGGTACTATAAATAATATTGCTGTGTATTCAACTTCATTCTCATCAATTCTCATCGTTCCACACAAGTCTCTTATAATAGCGAAAAGGGTTAAGGCCATAGTCTACCACGCTTGCTAAAACATGCTACCTAAGCATTAAAGAAAATTTTGGACAAATCTAAGGTGTTCCGTTCCGGCTTCCC
>DWTO01001241.1:0-16862 GCA_018244755.1 Jemadia pseudognetus
TCCATAGTGGGACGTAAACGTAACTGGTGAATTGTGGGAGTGTTCTACACTCCTCTGCCTATCTCTTCGGGGATGACGGGCGTGATGTTACGATATAAACAAATTATCTCTTAACAGCAATTTATATAAATTTTACATATTATTGGTTCACATGAACATTCAAATAAGGAGACACAGTCAACCGGAAAATGTATACAACACACCATATAAGAAGACAAATAAAAAGTGTTTAATGAACTTGATAAGCATTCAAGGCAATGACAAATTTATAAAGTCTCAGAACACATCAGTCAGTGTAATTGCGCATGAAATACAATAAAGAGGTATTAATGGGAATTGATTACATTAAAAGCTGTATACAAAACATGGGATAAGGTTCCTTTTGTGTTCATCTTTACAATATCATTTCAGCGCTGCTCAACTTTATTTCATGTGTAGGTATTTAGTATTATAGTATGTGATATACCTATATAGAAACTGTAAAGTGAAGAATTTTCAGATAACTAATGAAATGAGGGCCTATTTATTATACAACAAAATAAATTATAATAATATATTTTGTTACCTAAAATTGGCTTCTTGTGCTCAAGCAATTCATAGTAAGATTTTGCCAGGAGGTCTCCAGGTTCGGACAGTTTGAAATGTCCCATCCGGACCAGCCTCTCGCATGTTTTCATGAGGTACGACGAGAATTCGCCAGGATCGATGCCGTACGCACGCCAGCCTCCCACTCCATCTGCAACACCTAGGGAAGAACTCACAATATTAGATGATTGCTAGTTTCCTACCACAACTAATATTACATGGGACTGTTAATCACTCATTTTTAGTTAACAGTAGACTAGTACTAAAGCACTAGTACAAGTAGAAGTAGCAAAAAAAACAGTTTTGAAAAATTACTGTGAAATATAAACAAATTTATAACTCCTACATATTCGTTTAAGGAAAGCTTTGTTAGAATTATTTCACAAAACATACTACATAATATTGAGGAGATCTAATGTAATGGTTAACAATTTCACTACATGTCAAAGTGTCAACACTCATGTTTTAACATGATAACAAAACAGGCAACTCACAAAATAAATCAGCTTTTAATCTACTGATTTAGTAATATAATTAGGATGTATTATTGGGTGAATTGTACTTAACAATACTGAATTATAATATTGTGTCCACAGAATTATTTCCTTCTTGGTACATTTATTTTGTTACTGAAGAAGGTGGTGAGTTTTAAAGTTCTGTACAGAATTATGTAACTGCATGTTCCACTTTGATATACAACAAAATATCAAGGTTAACATTGTGCTTAACAACAAACTATTACCCAAAAGGCAATAAGCTACGACCATATAGAATATCATATAAGTGTTACAAAATGCTATCTTTATTCGTAAGTTTGCTGATATTTCAGATTGTTTGAATTTAAAAATATTAAAGCACTACAGTGGTGGTATAAAAAATTTCATATCAACGACATTGAACTCAAATAGTATTCTTAAAAATATTTTTTTTATACATACACATAAAAATATACCACAAGATATATCAAATGTCATACAAATGAAAAATGATTAAAGTAGGTACTTAAGCATTTCACATAATTGTTGGCTTTAATGTTGGCAATAACACTTCAAAATCTAACCGCTATCATAAACTAAAAAAGCTTCCTGTATGTAGGAATAGAGCATAATTTAAAAAAAAGTTACATCATGCCTGTAATCCCCGAAGCGAGAGGCAGAGGAATGTAGAAAACACCCGTGCTCCACCAGTTCCATTTACATCACACTATGGAAACATATTTTTAAAGTATCTAATAGAAATGAATTATATTTATAACACTGCTATTTACTTGGCACAAAGCTCACTACACAAGTCCATTAAAAAGGATTGTAGGTTGAATTTTGTACCAGTTAAATAATTGGATGATAAATATAAATATATTTTATTGGTATTATACAGGAAAGCATCTTCATGTGTCCAAAATAACTGTGACAACCATATTCTATCATCATCACAGCAGCCTCTATGGCCTGGGCTTCTCCAAAAGTGTGTGAATAGTCTGATGTAATTATGATGACGACATCTTATTGTGGTAATACAAATTATAATATAATATGTAGATATAAATTCCTCATCCGATATTTAATAGGTTTTTCTTTACACTATTGTTTCATAGACAATTAAAAATATTCATTTGATGGGTATAATTTATTATGTAAAAAAAATCTCCAATTAAAAATTACTGTAACATTACATCTGTGAGCGCCAAAAGGATAGGCAGAGAAGTGTAATACACTTCCATTTTTCACCAGTTATTGAATAATAAAAATTATTAGACAATGTAACATATCTATATAATTTGAAATAAAAAATATAGCCAACAAATATTTAAGTGTTGGACACTTGAGACATAGCAATAAGGATAAAGTATGTTAGTCATAACAGTTACAGGAAAACATTGTCAAAGAATGCTGTTAAACATTACACATTTAGAACCTTAAAATATATATACATATATTTATTTTTTATAGACAAGCAGCAATAGCTGATGTGTCTATCACAAGCAGTGCTGAAATTTCTTCAATGATTTTATCACAGTAATGATATTTTTTTAGTTTGTAACCAGTTATCAAGTAGGTTTTTAAAGGAGCTAAATGGCAGAGACAACTTCTTCAGGCAGTCTGTTCCAGGTGTAAACAACTCTGTTGCATAATAAGTAATTTGCAACCTTTTTACTAGACAGTGTATTAATTATTTTAAATTGGTGTCCTCTAGCTGATCTTAGATTATTTATCTTTAGGTTCATAAATGTTTAGTATATTGGGCAAATCATAGCAGTTGCTAAGATTTTGTGAGTTTCTATGAGGTCACCACAGAGGTATCTTTCTTCCACGAAAGTGAGATGTGCCTTTCTTTGTAAGACATATGACATAGAGCTATATAGCATGAAAAGCAGATTTAACTATACAATTTAAGAACTATACTAAAACTCCTTCCTAGCCTAGCCAGCATAACTACACAATTACAAGAAAGTGTGTTGATTAAGATAATCATATGTTCATTAATATTATATATGAGTCGTTCTTCAGTCAGAAAAATGAGACAGATAAGCACTAAAAAAAACTTCAGAAAAGCAGCTATGTTAATAACTTTAAAAAAGTTATAATTCATATGGTTAATTAATAAATTATTATGTTATCTATCTTTACTTTGTTCATCTATATTGTATAGGTAATTAGAGTTTAAAAATTGTTACATTATTAAAATGAAAAAATTTCTCTTGAAAACTGAATACATTAACAAAATATTATGCCAGATGTTCTTTATTTTTACTTCATTAAAAAAAGTTGACATCAACTTTCATATGTATTAATTACAGTCATTGTTCTTTTCACAAATTATAAATTATGTTCAAAAATTTTATACACGATATTTTTAGACACTTTTATCTCAGGGAATTTACTTGTATCTAACCTTGAAGCATTTAAAAAAACCGCCTTTTTTATTAAACTGTATATTTAATCCATTGTCTATTGTACATTTCATTATATAGATATCTCACTAATAATAATAATACAAATACGTATTATAAGAATGGCGATAACTTACCAATAACGTCTGCATTGTTGAAATTGGTGGAAAACCACGCATCGTCCCCAAATTGTCCTTTAAGAGTTCGTCCATTAGCAATGTCTTTAGGAAAACCACAAACAACTGATACTAAATATGGGTATTTTTTATTAGAAACGTTTAATTCAGCAGCACTAGATAAATTCGAAAGTCCATTCCTAATAGCACGTGACAGCACTCTCCCCGTCCAGAATATGGACTGCATCATTCACTAATTACTTATTTTGTACTTTGACTCCAGGCTCCATTCACAGCGTTGCAAATTGTAATGAAAACATCATTACTTCGACGATGTTTCTCGATGATGAGTTCAAAAATATATGATAATCTTAAAAGCAATGCTGTTTCAATTTTGTTACAGACGTAATACAGTTCCATTAACACAAAACGTGTATTACGACAAACCTTGTGACCTATGTTTTCTGAAAAACTGACTGCTTATTGTTAGTGTTGTCTACATCAATTTTTTATTAATAATTGCTATTACAGTTAGGTAGAGAAAAACAAAAGGCATAAAAATTGCCCATACTATGTTGACGTTATATATAAACAAGGGAAAAAATCAATACAATTATGTTAAGCACTTTATACTTTTAAACATCTCAATAATTAGTAAAGTAAAAACTGTTATGTAAAGAGGACGCTACTATTACCTATATGATCATCCACATGACATTACACTTGTTTTGATTCTACTTTATTGTAATAAATTTTGTACCGAATTTGAATACTTTTAGTTCTTGCAAATCTTTACAAAAATTTTGTGATATAAGTCTGTCCGTAGTTATTGTTTTGAGTCTGCAACAAACAAACAAAACGGCAAACCCATTGTATGCTAATTATTATTAAAACGTCAAGATTTTTTCATTTAATAAAAAGGATACAATTGACACTAAATATAACATTTCGGTGCAAGTAGTTAGTACAAAAATATATTCATAACTCTTAGGTGGTTTGGTCCACATCTTACTTCTCTTTTACCAAGAATTATCAGAATGAGTATTCGTCTTACTTAGCCATACGCTATTTTTTCTGATCTACCAATTATATGAAACCAATTAATCTGACTACAAGAATTAATTCAATAGTTTGAAATGCTCTCGGTAATGTCTCTTATTACTAATTATTTATTTATATTGCAAATAGGATAACAAGTTCTCTGAAAATAGTATTTTTTATCTCAACAGACTATATAACAAAACAAGGACTAACTTAAACCTAATTTATGCTGTGATTCACGATATTGATCCATAAACAAGTAGCCCATCCATTCTGACGTTTCAATTTCATAGATAATAAGGGAAGGCGTTGTAGAAGAAAGCTCGGCCCAGTGGTTTATTCCGATTGAAGAATTCTAATGAAGGAAGCGAACTTATTAGCCACAGCTTAAAGCGATCCATATATTTCACGCTTGTAGGGTGTACCAGTGCGGTGTCCTAATTTTTCAATCGGAAGTTACAGAAAAGGCATAAAACTGGTGTTCGATAAGTCACTTGGCAATATGCCTGCCGTTAGGGGAGATGGAATGCGAGGGCTCGCAGTTTTCATATCTGATATTAGAAATTGTAAAAGTAAAGAAGCAGAAATTAAAAGGATCAATAAAGAATTGGCCAACATAAGAAGCAAGTTCAAAGGTGATAAAACTCTCGATGGTTACCAGAAAAAGAAGTATGTCTGTAAACTCTTGTTTATATTCCTTCTCGGTCACGATATCGATTTCGGTCATATGGAGGCTGTTAATCTACTCTCCTCCAACAAGTATTCCGAGAAGCAGATAGGTTACCTCTTCATATCTGTCTTGGTCAATACCAATAGTGATCTCATTAAGCTTATCATTCAGAGCATTAAGAACGACCTCCAGTCCCGTAATCCTATCCATGTTAACTTGGCTCTGCAATGCATTGCAAATATTGGCAGTAAAGATATGGCAGAAGCTTTTGCCACAGAGATACCCAAACTGCTTGTTTCTGGTGATACCATGGATGTAGTGAAGCAATCAGCCGCATTGTGCCTCCTCAGGCTATTTCGTAAATGCCCAGAAATTATACCAGGTGGCGAATGGACCTCTAGAATAATTCATCTGCTAAATGACCCACACATGGGTGTGGTGACTGCAGCTACATCACTTATAGATGCACTGGTGAAGAAGAACCCAGATGAGTACAAGGGATGTGTAACACTGGCTGTCGCAAGGCTTAGCAGAATTGTCACCGCCAGCTACACAGATTTGCAGGATTACACATATTATTTTGTCCCAGCTCCTTGGCTCTCAGTGAAGTTGTTACGTCTCCTCCAAAACTACACCCCACCATCTGAGGAGCCGGGAGTCAGAGGTCGTTTGTCTGAATGTTTAGAAACTATATTCAATAAGGCTCAGGAACCTCCCAAATCAAAGAAAGTACAACATTCTAATGCTAAAAATGCTGTCCTCTTTGAAGCTATCAGTCTCATAATTCACAATGACAGTGAGCCAGCTTTGCTAGTGAGAGCATGTAACCAACTTGGTCAGTTTTTGAGCAACAGAGAAACTAATTTGCGATACTTGGCACTAGAGTCTATGTGCCATCTCGCAACATCAGAATACTCACATGATGCTGTGAAGAAACATCAAGAAGTTGTCATTCTTTCAATGAAGATGGAAAAGGATGTGTCTGTGAGACAACAAGCCGTGGACTTGCTTTATGCAATGTGCGATAAAACAAATGCTGAAGAAATTGTACAAGAAATGTTAGCTTACTTGGAGACAGCAGATTACTCCATAAGAGAGGAGATGGTTCTCAAAGTTGCTATATTAGCTGAAAAGTATGCTACTGATTTTACTTGGTATGTAGATGTTATTCTCAATCTTATTAGAATTGCTGGTGACTATGTGTCTGAAGAAGTATGGTACAGAGTCATACAAATCGTCATTAACAGAGAGGAGGTGCAAGGTTATGCAGCTAAAACAGTATTTGAAGCACTACAGGCACCGACTTGTCACGAAAACATGGTAAAAGTGGGTGGATACATTCTTGGTGAATTTGGCAATCTGATAGCTGGGGATACACGATCCTCGCCACAGGTCCAATTTGAATTGCTTCATTCGAAATACCATTTGTGCTCAGCAGCTACAAGAGCATTATTACTATCTACATATATTAAACTTGTTAATTTATTCCCTGAAATAAAGAACAGAGTGCAAGAAGTTTTTCGTGCAGATTCCAACTTGCGTTCTGCTGATGTTGAATTACAACAGAGAGCATCAGAATATTTGCAACTGAGCATAGTTGCTAGTTCGGATGTGTTGGCTACTGTTTTGGAAGAAATGCCTGCATTCCCTGAGAGAGAATCATCAATTTTGGCAGTGTTAAAGAAGAAAAAACCAGGTAGGATTCCGGACGATGTAAGGGAATCCAAAAGTCCTCAACCTTCTGCCAATCCAGCACCTGTTGTTAATTCCACAATTAACACAAACAGTTCTAGTGCAGATCTTCTTGGTTTGTCTACGCCTCCTGGCAACAGTACCACTACTGACATTGGTTTGCTTGATGTTCTTGGAGACTTATATACTCCTAAAATGAGTCCAACCACTGTGCAGCAGAACAACATCAAGAAGTTTTTGTTTAAAAACAATGGAGTTCTGTTTGAAAATGATTTAATACAAATTGGTGTCAAAAGTGAATACAGACAAAATCTTGGCAGAATTGGGCTCTTTTATGGTAATAAAACTCAATTTCCTATTCAAAATGTACGCCCAGAATTGCAATGGAATGATTTGCATAAGCTCAATGTTCAAATGAAACCGATGGAGCCAGTGTTAGAAGCAGGTGCTCAGATACAGCAAATGTTAACTGCTGAATGCATTGAGGATTTTGCTGATGCACCTACTATGTCTGTATCTTTTGTATACAACAATGTTTCACAAAAAATTACCATGAAACTTCCACTCACTCTTAATAAGTTCTTTGAACCGACTGAAATGAATGGTGAATCATTTTTTGCAAGGTGGAAAAATTTAGGAGGAGAACAACAAAGGGCCCAGAAAATATTTAAATCTCAGGGAGTTATTGATTTAGCGGGAACACGAACAAAATTGGCTGGATTTGGAATGCAGCTTTTGGATGGAATTGATCCTAATCCAGATAATTTTGTATGTGCTGGAATAGTGCACACAAGAATGCAACAAGTAGGGTGTCTAATGAGATTGGAACCTAATAAACAAGCTCAAATGTTTAGGCTGACTGTAAGATCTAGCAAAGAATCAGTCTCACAAGAAATATGTAATCTGCTGGCAGATCAGTTTTGAAATTGTTGATGCAAATATTTAAAACACCATGCTAAAAATTGTTAGAAGACCACTCATGTATAGAACAATCATGTAGGATCTTTTAATAGATCTAATATGAATGATAAAATCCACAATGTTACTTTTGGAGTGTTTAAAACTTTGAAATTTGTAAACATTTATTAAACTATGAATGAAGTACTTCAAGAGTAGCAACAAGCTTCAAAAGACAAGTAAAATATTTATTGTCATTATTTGCATTATATTTTAGAAAATTTTATTTCCAATCTCCGTTTTTCGGCACTTTGTTATTGTTCAATACATTAAAAGTAATATAGTTTATAAAATAGTATTTCATGAATTATTAATATATTATTAGACAGCTATTGTCAGGTTTTTTATTTTAGGTGTCTCTTTTTATGGTATATTTTGAAACACTATCACTAAAGATGTATATTAAATGTGGTATAAATATACCAAAAATACTGCTTTATTTGTATATAAGTTATTGTTTGATTTTTTTATAAAGGAACGAAATTTCGATTTAATAGCGATTTCACTAAATATCTCTATGAATATATGTGTAAAGCATAGATTATACCAAAGTAATTTTTTGGCTGTTTTATCTCAAACAAAAATCTGGACTTTAAGAAAGACTTTAAATATGTGTTTATCAATTTTATTTCGATACCTATAAAGAATACTCAGATATTTGCTATTTATATGACTTCCATTGAAAGCTGTTGTTAATAATGTGTGTGATGGAGAATCAATTTGTGCTATCAAGTAAAATAATGATCATCACAGTTTATAAAATAATACACTTTTATAATTTTAAATTTGTTAGAATGAATTATAATTTTGTTAAATATTTTTTATCAATCATGATAGGACGTTATTCTCTGTTGTATTTCTTTATCTATGATGTTCCTGTTAAGTATTAAATTACAATTTTTTGATATGAAACTTAAACACTTTTACAAATTATAAGTTATATGAAAAAATCCCGCATACTATTCTTGTTTACTTCATACATATAGCTTTAGGATTTAATATGCAATTTAAAATAATTAAAAAACGCTTCTATGAATACCTATCTTAAAATCCTCGTGTACTCTTTATATATGTGTTAAACATATACACATTTCATGTTAAATACTATTCTATTAACAAAAAATTATATTGTTGATTCTTAGCATCTAGAAACTCATTAACTATCTACTAGAAGCTACGCGCCAGTCTCAAAAATAGTTTTATCTCCTGTTTCTTGTACATATATAACATTGCGATGTTAATCTTAAAATGTTACTTGAGAGTCATGTATGTAGCTATTTAGATGCGAAACTATTAATAAATGGCTTGTACCTTACATAATAATACTGAATGTTCATCTAGGTACGGTGAATTCTTTGAGGTTTGCCCTTATGTTTATAAAGGAATCTCATAATTAGATGCGTTTATTTGAGTGTAGTGCCCATGGAAGTGTTACAATGTTGTTTATGCGGTTTAGTGTTATGATATTGAACTTTAAATATTGTTATACATACATCAGTAGCATGCTAAAGCTTTCTTTGCATGGTAGTTTTATTAAGTGAATAGTAATAATAATACTATAAGTACTCTTCAAATGTTTGTGTTTATCAGAACATGGTAAAATAATATATGTATATTGTGAAATGTTTATGGAGCAAGTTTGAACGCTTAATACATTGATAGCATCATTGTACTGTGTGATCATATTGTACAATAACGCGTGATAAATTACAAGTGTGGATCGGTAATAATAAAATTTAGTTGTTTGTCTTTACGCTTTCAAATCATATTGTACGTAAAGAGTAATCATGTCTAAAATAAATATTTAACCAATACATATTTATTGAATTTGATTCTTGATTTATTATCAACCTTGTCCTTAATATAATGTGGGTAAACGCCATTTTTGCATAGTTTTCGATTCAAAAGTTAGCCTAACGCTAGGCGAAAGGAGTCTTTCGTCTAGCGTTAGGCTTTAATAGCTTTAATCTTACAATACTGGACCGCGTTAACTAAATTATGCTTTAAATATTTAGCATTGGGTGTGTATATCATCTAACATAGAAAGTGGATTAGACCTCTAAAATCGCCAATAATTTGTATGAAACTCAGTGACCTTCGCAAAAACTTAGGTGAACGTTTTGCCATTAAATAATACAAAATACGTATCAAAACTCTTTTAATTATCTTATGTATTCTTAGTTTAGTTTATTCATCTATTAGATCCTAATTAGGTATAACCGGAGTAATATTTATTAGGAAGTATAATTTCAGTCAAACCATTCTTCAACATTTGGCGAATTTTCCAACACGTCGTTTGATTCACTGAAATTAAAAATAAATGAATTATGAACACAAATTGCGGTGACATATTACGTGTTTATTACATAATGTAATCGTACTTAAATATTTAATACATAACTTTAATACTCAACGCTTTTATGCGTTAAACTTTACAATACGGGTCATCAAAAGAGCGCGTCGTTTGTAACATCCATAAAGGCAACGATTGATAAATACGTATTAACCTCATTATTGCCGGCGAGAGCGCGGCCTGGTACTCGCGCGTACGAGATCATAGTCCACCATGCTTCCATACATTATATAACAGATCATCAACGACCTTGAACATACACAATTTGATCCTAACTTTAGAGTTTTTGTGTTACGTTTGAATTTCGAATAGATGAATTTATAAAGTAACGCTTAAAGGAACTGACATTCGAACTGTTCGTACGCACCTAACTAATGCTGTTTTTAATACCTACTTATAAAAATAACTTAGAAAGGTCAGGTTAAGGCGGATCTATTTTACCGCGCACTCTATTAGATACTTTTTATCAATACAAACAAACGTACAATGAAATAATTAGTTTCATTTATTTACAGATATTCTTATAACAATGCCTTAGGTAAGTACACATTTATATAACAACTGTTCTAAGATTGTTTCAATTCATTATGTATGTTATGTAGGGATAGAAAACATTGAGTAGAACGGTTGCCAAGCTTATAGGCCGGTAATCCATACATTTACACTCTACTTATACTTAAAAGAATGGCCTTACGATTGAGTGTGAAGCAATTTAAAATTTTTGATGATCGCCAGTATCATGGGAAGTTACATATACATATTTAACTTAAATTATGCAATTTAACCACGCCTTATATCCGTCTAATAATTATTCTTCATAAAATTGAAATTTTCGCTAGCTCCAGAGACCCTGCTATATTAGCGTTGTCTGATTTTCTCGTATTTTCTTATTTGAACTAGATCAGGTCTCAGGACTACAGGTCAGGGTGCAGTTTGAACTATGGTCAGGAAAGTAAAAAATATATTTTATGTAAATAATTATTAACATCTATTTTATACCAGGGATGCAAGAAGTCATTTTCTATGATCCCCAACCCACATGCCTAGCATGGGGATTATGGGCAAAAACCCTTCAGGGAAGGCCTACATCCAGCAATGGACTTCGACATGCTGATGTTGATGACACAGTGAGATTACAAAATAGATACAAACTGTAATGCATGTATATGTAAATTTTTATCATTAATTTAAAATATCTATTCATGGAGGTCCCATTGATTCAGTGGTTAGTGAACCTGACTGCTGCGTCGAGGGTCATTGGTTTGATAACCATCCAGAATAAATATTTGATCTGACTCTGGGTGTAATAAAAGGTTTGCCAATATCTGTTTATATGTATATATTTTAGTATATCAGCCATCTGGCAACATAAATACAAGCTGTCTTGATGCTTACTTTACTTTAGACTGCCTCTTTGGTCATGTTGGTTGTGTGAGTGCCAATCGAGTGGTCCTGGGTTCAATTCCCAGGTCGGGTACTACTAAAGTTTACTAATTTGGATTTTCTAGTAGTTGCTAGGAGTCTGGCTGTGTGCCCGATGTATGGCAATCGGATATTCTATAGTGGGACGTAAATGTATCTTTTGAAACATGGGAATGTTCTACATTCCTCTGCCTACCTCTTCGGGGATTACAGGTGTGATGTTACGTTTACTTTAGAATCAAATGACCGTATGTAAGGATGGCCCAAGATATAATAAATATATATATATATATAGACTTTAGAGGAGGCTCAAGCAAACCGGTTGAGCTAGTTTAAAGTTGCTAATATTTTCTTCTCTAAAATGGTTAGTCTTATTGTCAATATATTTAATTGCTTGTGCTATAACTTTTGTTCTTTCATATCATAATATAAATAAGTCCAAAACAGTGCCGTTAATAGTGTTTCCAATGGGTTATTCTAAACCGACATTTTCTCGGTTTCGGTAACGCTGCAGGTAAGGTAGAACAATTTTTTTTCCTATTCGATCTGGTGATTTCTACGCAACTTCGGTTCTGTACCCTGTGCCCGTATCAAGGCACAACAAAACAGGTTTGGTGATAAAATATACAAGTTAGTACCTATCAAGAGATGGGTCGTTGCTGAACATTTCCGTGGGGACTGTGGGTGGGGCGCGTTCAGGCAATAGCTCCAGGTACGACTGACGGGACTGCAAGTGCCGTTCCACTTCCTCGGGCGTCATGTGTCCGTCGCTGGCTGACACTCCGAGTCCGAGTCCTGGTGATACTTTTGCGAGGATTGCTGCTGTTCCTTGGAGCTAAAACAATGTACATACATTAAACTTGTGACGTGAATATTTTTGATTTATATATAAAGCCTTTTTAAATTATTTTTTTAGCTAGTTATTTTTTATATTGCAATATTTAAAATTATTTATTATATATTTAACTATTTATATTATGTCTAAAATATATAAAACAATATTCGTAAAAAATATGTAGCGATATTCAGCATCGTAATGATGGGTGAAAAATAAAAAGCTAAAGCATAACCGAGTTACATATTTTTTGTTTTTAGCGATGGTTATTTTAAAAGAAATAAAATAAATGTGGTTCAGGTAAAACAGAATCTAAAACGAATGTGCAAGTTTAGTAATGGTTTTAGTTTATGAAATTATAGATAATTATGGACATGTCATCTACAATTTGTGCCATACAGTAAGCCAATAAAGTATTAGGACATTAATTATTATAGAAAAACTGCAGAAATATGATTCTGTTACCTTACAGAGTTAGTTGAAAAAATAAAACAGTCTCTTACAGGATGATTGGCGTTTGATGTTTTCTTAGGTACAACAGCCCTTTTCCTTTTTATAGCATTATTAACATTTTTATTGATTGAACCTGGATTAGCAATGGTTTGTTGTCCAGCAGTGGTATCAATCTTTTTCCTGAAAACAAAAATGCACCTGATATTAAGTACTTTATTAATTTTCTTGATAGAATTTAATATCCAAGTCCAATTCATAGGGAAATACTGATTATTTAATTTACTTGAAATAAAATATTACTGACCAATTTCCAACCTGATGACTATTTAATCCTAGTAATTCCTTGTCTATTCTACAATTGAACGTTTTTACCATAAGTTAGTTTTGCAAGCATCCTAAACCAAACAAATTTCGAATCCGAGTTAATTAGTCCCTTGTTAAACCACAAGCAAACAATCAGCATTAGGTTAAAATGTCAAAGGAAAAGAGCAGTTGACCCAGGCACGAAACAAACTAGTTGATGATTTATTTAAATCTGTTCTTTATTCAAACCTTTTCGACATATCCGAATTATTATAACTGGCGTCATCTGAAGACTCGGTTTCTTCACTTTCAGATGACGTGCTCTCGGGCTTCTCATACTGCAGCAGTCTGTCCAGCAGGAATGTACGGTCGCGAGACACCTTCAGCAGTCTCTTCTGGCTACATCGCAGCGCATCTTGAAAGCATTCATTCTCCTGGAAATTAAGCTAGTTATGTTTCAAACTAGGCAAACATTGGAAACAACAAAATACTGATGATGACATGACATACATTTAGCCTCAGAGTTCTTTTCCATTCAGGCCGGTTTTCGAGACCAGGAGATTCTTTGTCTGCATTTATTTTGAAACTTGTGTTGGAACCAATGGTTTAACCAATGTTAAAACACTTAATCTGAAGTGACTGATTGATTACTTATTACACTTCTCAACTGGCACCTAATGCAGTTGACATAGACTCATCACCAGCCATAATAACAGCTTAATCAGTCAATTCAGAATGTTTGATACCTAGTGAAATAAAGAAAAAACTTAATCTGCTAACAAAAATCTTCTTTAGTCAGATAATCTAAACATTGAAATAAGTATATCAATATTAACAAAAGTCATTTACATTACAGGAAATATATTAAGTATTTCATAAGCATAATTATAAATAAATTAAGTATATAATGTAGAATTATGCTAGAAACAAATTATTAATGCATCTTCCTTTTTCATATGTTCTCTAGGAGTGAGTACAGATGAAAAAATAAATTATAATATATTTTTATAATATTATTTATATAATTATTTATATAATAAATTATAATATATTGGAACTGTATGGAACGAGCTTTGAGCATAGTTTAACTTCGATATTCAAGAGATTATATTATTAGTTATAATGACGATTGTGGTAGTGATGCCGGGATTCTTGTGAGGATATCTGCACACTTTAAGAGTTCTTAAAAAAATTGTTCTTAAGGTGTGGGAAGTATGCCAACCCGCACATGGCCAGTGTGGCCGACTGTAGCCTTAACCCTCTCATTGTGAGAGGAGACCCATGTGTCACCAATGGAATGATAAAAGGGTCGAAAAAAAACAGGATTTTCACAAAACTTGAAACAAACTGAGAATATTGACTTCAATTCATCTGCAAGCACATCATAGTACAGGTTATTATCGAGCAGAGCATCCAGTGTTATCCACAATTCTAAGGGAGTTAGCAAGGGATGCAGTGTGGCATATTCAAAGAACAGTCTGTGTCTTCTACTTTGCCAGCAATTGTTGTATATACACATTATACACACGTTATACACAAACAGCATCAACCCTTTATCTTTCTGTTATGGGACTTCTCTCAAAATGGGAACACTTAAGACAATAATTTGCTGCGCTGGCCAAGTGAAGATTGATAGATTTCATAGAATTTAGAGAACATTATTGGGATTTACGGTGTGAAAACTACCTCATTACTCTTTTCTTCACTGTTACAGCAAATTATATTTGATATTAATATAAACATAGTTCTTGTAAATGAACAGGTGCAAGCCATGATTTGAACCTAAAGCCCTTGGAATGGGAGGCTAAATTCTTAATGACTAAGCTAGTAAGTGGTAAGTACCTAAATGACAAATTATTTTGAATCAGAATTTAAAAGATGCCAGACAAATACATTGGGTAAATTATTGCAAGCAGAAATTTAAGGCAAATTAGTTGTATTAAATTGTATAAATGTTGGTACAAGTACATAGCTACTGATAATAATAGCTGCCATAGAGCCTTCCTATAGTTTAATGTCTTCAATATGTTTTTGTGAACATGGTAATCACAATGTATGTTTGATGGAGAGGATTTTGTGTGTTACTCGAGTGTGTTAGAAAATCATATGGGGAGAAATCTAGTACCCTTTATAAAGGGGCATGTGTTTAGGGTAGGTCATCAGAGTAGTGAAAAAAGTCGATGCTCAGAAATTTCAGATTTTCTCAGAAAACTTAGTGCTCAAGTATTTTCAAATTTCGAATTCCAATACCATTTATTCCAAACTGGTTCATTAGAACACTTTATGTACATCAAAATGAAACTACCACCACTTCGGGAAATGCCTCACTATGGAGAAGAAGCAGTGAAAGAAACTCCATAGGTGTGCTTCTGCATCTTTTCAAAATAAGCACTTATGTTAGAATATAAATAAACTAATTTATTGTGGAACTGGAGTTACATGACACTAACCAAGTTTATCATTTAAGTAATCATTTAATTCGTAATAGGGTTTCTTACAAGGATTTGCTTTAATAGGACTTACATTTTTTGTCTATAAGTTGAATTACATCTTTTGGTATTTTATTGTAGAAACAAATACAGTTCCACATAAAATAGAGAGATACATTACTTAAGCGAAAGCAAGGTATAGACAATTTATCCTTATTTGAATTATTGTAATTACCTCTACTATTATTCTTCGTCAAAGTTAAATTATTGTATCTTGTATACATAATGTTTTCATAAATATACTGGCTAGGCACAATCAAAATTGTAATGGTTATGAACAGTTTGCAAAGACTCAAAATAGTTTATTACAAAAAAAAATTTAATTATCCAATTAAGAATATTCCTGCATATAACTGTCAGATTTTCATATGGGATGACTAGGGCATCAAGTTGAACAGTCTGTATTAAAATCTGATGCACTCTAGTATTACAAGAACACACTTTTTTTACATTTTCATAAATAGGTCATGACTTCTGGTAGCATCCAAATCGTCAGTCATTTCAATAGGACACTTTTTTGAGTTCACTTAAAGTTCCCTCTGAATATCTGACACACTCAAATAACTTTTTTCATTTTTTTCTATCCCTTTTTACGGCCACCCTCCCCTAATTAGTCTACAGATTAATATCTCTCTGTTTTCAGAAAGACAAAGCGTGTATACATTATGAATCTGACTATCTGGAGTATTTCTATGTCACTGATTTTTTTCTGACTGAAGTGACCGAAAATTTGTGCACACTCTCCTCCCCACTAAAATGGCAACCTAAAATAAACTTGTTTTCATTTTAGGACCTACTCTTCATAATGCAATAAGTCCCCATGAGCTTTAGTAACTGCAAATTTAGCGTCACGTGCTCCCCTACTATAACATTCCCAATTCAACACACATTTTATGCTATGATGACAGCAAGGTTGTTTTCTTTTGACTTTGAAGTTTAAAGTATCTTTTTTGCAAAATTATTAGTTAACAAACTACCATTCCACGTTCATTTGTAAGTATAAGCGTTCTAAATATTATGGTGTTTTGTTACTCTACAAAAAACGTGTATCTGCTT
>DWTO01001242.1:0-16856 GCA_018244755.1 Jemadia pseudognetus
TAGATACATGTATAAATAACTACATATATAAATGTAAATAGATACATATATATGTATAAATATAAATAGATACAAAATATATATTATATAATTACACACATACAGGAAATACTAGTGAAAACTTAATGTGTTTCATTATAATATCTGTAATGTAATGTATACATGCATTGTCACTCAAAACAGCTCAATTAAAATGTTATAACCTCACTTTTCATATTAAAATTTAAATATACCGCAGGACGCTTGAACGCAGTCGGTTATAGTTCTGTAGCCAAATCGGGCGTATTAGATTCTACGACGTTGGAATGCTCAACCAGACTGTTTTGCGGTCAATAAAGCTTGTAAATCTTATGCGGTATCGTGTTTTTGCTTATTATTCCAGATTAGCTTTAACCATAGAAAACGTCATTGCAAGTATTTTCATGCATTAAGCTTACAACAATAAAAAGCATTACATTTAGTTTTATGAGTTTCCGTGACGCCGTACCCACCTCATCCGACATTGCTGGATACGTAGAAAACATACAAAAGACAAGACTAATCTGTAGTAGTGTCTCCGTTTATTCGTGAGAACCTCGGTATCAAGGGCCGTATGGAACGCGCGCTGCCAGGCGGTAATGGTTCAAAACATATAAAATGCTATGTCGTGATAAACTACACACAAAATGTTGTTTGTTTGCATGGGGGAATAATTTGTATTTTACAACCTATTCGTCTTTAGGCTGTGTAGACGGCTTAGAGAAGATAAAACAATGTTATGGTGTATCACTGAGTTTATATCATGATCCCGGATCATACGGGACGTACTAGCAAGTAATCAGTAATAAGGTTTGTCTAATGTTCAGTCATTGCTGAAAGTTGCGAACGACTGACCTGATCAAAACTCTATCGGAGGCAACTGAGAGTAATAAGCCAAATAATTTCGCTTAGATGAACCGGTACTGAGATATGTAGGACTAGGGACACTAAAAAGGGCGATAACATTTTATACTCGTATACATAAGTGTCGGTATTACGAGTTCGTAATATAAGTTAGTTTAATACGCGTTTACTATATCGACGTTTGCGTCGATATAGCGAACACACCTTTATCGTACCAATATATGTACGAGTATGTAGCGTGAAGGGTTGTAAGAATTCCATTGCAGCTAAGAGTAGGTCTGGTAGTGTCGTTGGTCGTGACGATTATTTCATTCTTTATGGTGTTCGTGATGAGTGTACGATCGTGCGTAAATTTATAAGGGCGCCTAAAAAGACCGAATGGACCTCGTTGGTACGAGGATTATAACACAAAGTATTTACAATATGTATTAAGAAGAACTGGAATCTGTGCAGTAGGTAACAATAATAATGTGGCACATAGGTAATAATAATGTTAACGTAATAAAAAGTAGGAGAGATAAAACGGGACTTACTTGACATGTTTAACGGAACTTTTAAAATTGCAGCGGATCTGCAATAGAAGCCCCCCTCCAGCGCTCAGCGCGGCTCGGCTCTGGCAGAGCCCGTGTACAGTTGCGGCCGTTACACTGACTCACTATTGTTGTGACTCATTATGACATACTTTTACTGCCGCTGTGACGGTTACCAACGTGAACTATAGCATTATTTTTATTGTTGTACGTTTCTTTATTAAAATCAATGTTTCCGAGATAAACATACTACCTAGTCAGTTCTTGTAGAAGGGGATGTTACTGCGGCGGTGCACGAGGCCTGTCCACGTGCGCCGCCCGCTACTACCAGACGCAGTAGCCGGCCACACCGTGATATGAATCTCTCAATAGATGTCCTTGAACTGCTCGCGTAACAAAATTACTTTATCGAGCAGAAGACCATTCATCTATGTTCCGAAATACGGACAAGTACCTATGTCATTGATCATTATTTATACAATCTTAAGACTTATGAACTATTACCACTGCTCCCGTGCAGCTATTGCCTTAGCTATAGGGTATTTAGAAATGTGTTGAATCTCAAAGGCTAACTTTTTCCGATTGCAACAAAACTAGGAAAAATAGAAACGTTAGTGAAGCTTCCATTCCAGATTACAGCATTATCTACGGAAAAAGACCCAAGTACCAATTTAAAATATTCCCATTGTCCGACCGCACCGACTTACAAGTGCTTGGTTCCCACAGGTAAATGTCTTTTATGCAAAAGTAAATGCGCATATAAAGTGACTAAGAATTCTAGGTTCTATACGAATATGGCTGGTCTTTTCGTCTCCATATTTTTATTTTGATAAGCAGAAGTGATGAGCCATCAGTGATACCGTAGTGGTTTGAAATTCGACTTCTCACTCTGGGAGACTGGGTTCAAACCCTAGCGCGCACCTCTTAAAAAATGTGCGTTTTAAGTTTAAATATCACTTGCTATTGAATTTGTGCCCGGTGCATGGCAATAGGCTCACCACCTATTCTATAGAGGGACGAAAACGTAACTGGTGAAACGTGGGAGTGTACTACTACACTCCTCTGCCTACGTCTTCGGGAGTAATAGGCGTGAGTTACGAATCTTACGTTAACCGTTTCCGCTGTAACCACAATCATGATTAAACTTTATACCGTAAGCCTTACGTAATAAATAGCTATATATTTATACTTACATAATTATGTACGCAGTTTAGCAGCCCTCTGGCCACCATCGCACTCTTTGCTTATTACGGGTTCAGCAATCTGAACCAATGTTCATGCGGAGTTATCTCTTTATCGTTCCACTGTTGGAACACGAGTGTCCTCTCAGCATGAGAGGGTTAAGGCCATAGTCTGCCACGCTGGCCAAGTGCGGGTTGGCAGACTTCACACGCCTTAGAGAACATTTATTTTTCCGAACTCATAATAGAACAGTGTTCAGAGTTCCTCACAATGTATACTTCACCGTTATTGCAAAATATATGTATTTAATTTTAAAACGCACATTTTCGTAATGAGATGCGCACCAGGATTTGAACCCAAAAGCCCCGAAGCAACAGGCTGAATTTTTTTACCACTAAGCTATCACTGCTGCTGACCACATATTTATTTATTGTTTACTATACATAATATGACAATAGAATGATGACATGTATTTCTCTACGAGCGTTGACGCCGTGGGTACAGCGGGCGGTGTGAATGCACAGTTTGGCGCGCGAAGCCCCACAGTGAGCAACAAGCGGCGTCTTGTGGCCGCGGCCCGACGCGGGATTAGGCCGGCTTTACCCGCAAGACAAGATAATATACCTAGCTACCGACTGTGTACAGTACGGCACTGGGCTTGACTAGTGGAAAATCTATTGAAATATCCAATAATAAACACTTGCATATTTATGTGATTGACTATATGGGTCTGTGAGGATAAAGCCAACCGTTCCTAGGTTCCATCTGGTTACTCGGCAAGGAACCTGGACGATATAATATTACTTAAATTTTAGACAAAATATGCAATACCCATTGCAAACAAACACAAAACACATCGTAGAGGTTATTTTATATGTAGTTTAAAAAGGAAATGGATACATCTATTTGTCGCTATTCACATTCGTGAATAATTCTAAACCAAAATAAACGGATGAATCGGTGGTAGAGCACACATAAACACGGGCTAATTAGGATTATCGTTAATACTCATAAACATAAAATAATTAGGGGATCAAAGTATACGCATTAACACATCGATGCGCTAATGCAATACAATTCTCCACGAGCGAGCGGAAATTCGACCAAATAATCGCAACGCTCTTAATGAACGCATTTGAAAAGTTAAATGCACGTTTAGGCCGCCCGAACGCTGCCGACTAATTACCATCGGAATAATGTGCGTGGGTGGGCGGACTTACTGGCATTATCGCTAAAGTGTCCTAATGTTTAGTTGCGAGTGTAGGCAGTCGTTAGTGATTTAGAACACTAATTTGAATGTTGGTCTCTGATCACCGATAAATACCTCGCTATGATAGCGGCTAGTTTTATGACAATTGACTGTTCGTTCTTTGTGTGTTTGTATGTATTTACATACATACATATCCTCACACCAGGTCCCTTGCGAGTGCCAAATAGCTCTATCCTTATCTTTATATGTATCTTTTTGTGTATATGTATGTGTGTGCGTATGTATGTGTCACCCTACCTACGAGTATTTCCGAACCCACATAACGTAGGACTCTTCAATGCGAGTGCAAATATACTTTTTGTAGGCATAGTGTAGGCATAGGCATTGTAGCATAGTGATTCATATTAACTCGCGTCGCGCTTTCCATCAGGCAGCATTGCGGCTAAACGTTAGTAAACACATATAAATAAATAAATAATGCCTTTGTGTAGTACCTACTAGGAAATCAGTCAGTGAAGTCATGTGCGAGCACAGATTAAATGCATCAGAACAATCGTGACACGTACTTCCAATCAACGGATCTTAAAATATTGTCAATTCTGTCGTCTCATGACTTGATTTATTTTCTCGGCAATAAATGCATAAAAGCTGTTCATTTTAGTATGCCAATTGCTTTGAGGCAAACATATGCAGTTTGGTTTAATCATCTCCTACCCAAATAAATATACAACCAATATGAAAGTCTGTAAAGTAAAAGGGCATTATTTATAAGAATCAACACTTTGTAATCCAAAGTCAATAAAATATCAAACCCTTAACTTTAACATAAATAATTGCCAAAGACTAAAAAGAATTCCCATGCAATCTCTCATCACTCATTTTACTCTTCAAGGGTCAATTTACAAAGTAAAAATGCATTTGCTCAGTCTCTTAAATCCTGGTCTGACGATCAGGTTAAATTCATAAATAATTTACGAAATTACTTTCTACATTATCATTACCCGTTTTGGATATCAACATTTTTTTGTTATGCTTTCAGTGGGTTTGTTATGCTTTCACTTCAGTTATGCTTTTCACTTAAAAGAAAACTAAGGACAAAATTACACCCGTTATTTAAATTTAAATATTAAAACCATTGAAATTATTTTTCATATCCATTACATTCTAAGAAGCTATTACAAGTTTCATCAACGTAATCGTCACCTTCACCCCTCCACAGCTCCGGAGCCCCGCACAGTTCGGACCGTCTCTGCTCGCACAATCCTCTCTTCACTCTAAAAAAGGAGAACGGATTAACTGAAACCTAAATTGTCTGCAAATGTCAATGACGGTAGGCTTCGAAACGGAGCATTCAGACGGCGCAGACAGCCCGATTTGGTAATTAATTTTACCGCGTGAAGTGCTCTAAATGCACCAGAAACTATAATCCTCATTAAAATTGGAATAGACGAATTCACTTTGCCATCAAATATAATTTCGCTTCTAAACGTTGAATATTATTGCGTCATTTCCGCGGATCCGGCGCTATAGGTGCCTTTAAACGGAATATGATTATATATCGTTACTATGTATAATAATCCTGTCTTTACTGTGTATCGGTACTCGCAATGAATCTCACTGTATTTTAGTTGGTAGTGAGTGATATCACATTCATTTTGGAACGACGTAAAAGCAGTGTCCTAATCATCTACAGTCAGTTTCACAGATTTGCGTCGGTAATATCGTGTCTATTCCGAAGCATATAAAAGACACAAATATGTATTATACGTAAAAGAAGCGCATCCGGTTTTAAAGTATAGAAATGTTTGACATCTGGCACTCACAAAGAACCCGTCGTAGTTACGTAACAGTAATAATAAAAATAAAGAACTTAAATAAGAAACAGAGTCAAAGTCCGATATAGGTAGGTAATTTTAATTAACTTACCTGTCTCCGTTAAGTGCACGGTGAAAAAGGTAAGAGACATTTTAACGAAATAAAATAATAATACGTAGCGATCATTTTCATTTTGATGCCGTCCGCCCAATTTTTCGCATAACGCACCGACCAATGAAAACCAAAATTAATCTCCTCATTTTTTGCATACAATTTTATTATCATTGTACTCAAATATCCGAGTGCGATGCGTTCCGCGACGCGTAATCCCGTGTCACGGCGATAGTTACGAATAATATACGACGATATCGAATTAATTCATCATCAGAAAAATGTATTATATTAATGCGGAATGAATGAGGATTTACGTGAACGATTCATCGCTCTGTTTGCATTTTGAGTTGAATGAAGACAGGGTTACGAAATTTGGAATCAATACCGCCACGTAGTGTGGAGAGCGGCTGTGTCGACGCGATATCCGACACGGGTTCGGATTAAGCGACGTCAAATCCGGGATTAAGCGGGGCCGGGATAAAGCGGAGCCCGGGATCGGGTGAGGACCGGGTCAGCGGGATTTCGCTGGGGCAATAAAAGTGTCTGCAGCCGATTTGGGCTGAGCCCGCAGGCAATTCGGCACGGATAGCAATTGCTAGGTAATTTCGACGAGCGTGCGCGATCTGTCCGCACAAAGCCTTTCTAATGCCTGCCAATGGGATTAGCCCAGTGTCCTCCAGCCCTCACAATTTATTGGACGGAATCAAATGTACAAATTAAGATTAAATGAACTGATTGTTGCGTACCTGCAACGATGGAATTGGCTATTCAGATAATGAAATATATGAATAAATAAGCTTCTGTATTTTGTCATTTCATGTAGTTTGCAGCAATTATCTACGAGTACATGGAAAAGATTATAAACCAGGCTCTTATCGTTAATTACATTCTCATATCATATCCTTATGAATATTATATTGACATATGTATGATATTGAATAAAATAATTAATTGGATTTTCAAATGTGTATCATTAGTCTGTCTTGCTGTACTCAGATATTTATTGACACATTTCCGTTTATTTCGTTGCAGTTTTTCACAATTTCATTAGTGTGGAAATCGTGTGGTTATAAAATATACGTACTAACTATAATGGATAAAGCAGAAAAAGTAAATCGTAATTACTTACAGAATGATGATATTGTCCTTAATTTATTATCAATAAAAAGCTTGGGTAAATATAATTGTTCTAATAAATATGTATATTATATACAATTTATATTTATATGATAACACTTTAAATGCTTTGCCATTTAATTCTCATAGAGCTATTTACCCCAGCTTTAATGTAACTAAATAACTAAACTCGAACACGCGTCATGCACTCTACGAGAGTTGGAACAATTGAAGTTTTTCTAAGCGAGACCGCCATTACGGCCCCGCAGTAATCCGGATTTGAGATTCATTAGGGCTAGATTATAGTCTATTGAAATCTGGCTTAGCGGTGCCGACTGATCGTTGCACGGACAGTAGAGCGCTAACATTGTACATACGTATATATGTATTTTAACTACGACCATCTAGCATTCGAAACGAAAGTACCTTTGTAGAGACAGTTATAAGTGTAGAAGAATTGATAGTGATGAGTGTTGAAGATAAGTATACATTTTTGAATAATAATAACAACGAAATTTGAAAACTGACACGTAACTTCAGTCAGGACCAACAATCAAAGACAAAAATTATCTGATGACTTCTTACCGGAATAATACTACCATGGAAAAATATTAACGAATATCATAAGCAGACAAATGTGCAAAACCATCCCCGACTTCGTCTCCCGTAAGTACATAATCAATGTTCGCATTAACCTTATTGGATAAATAGTGCGGGGCACATCAAACGATGACTGCGTAAACAAAGCATACAGATGAAAAGGTACAGTAATTACTATAATGCACTGTCATTTGTAAGTCTCTGAATAAACAACTATTTTGTATAGGATAGGTTAATATGTATATTTATTTATTTATGCCTATCTAGATTATGTCGCTGATGCAGAAGCAGTGATAGCTTAGTGGCTTAGAATTCTGCGTTTCTTTCAGGGTTTTACTCGATTGAAACCCTGGCGCACCTTGTAAAAAATGTATGTATATTGTAACATATGTTCATATTAGGGTTATTACATGTTGTATCATCAAATCATCCTATTATTATAATATACATGCGAAAGTTTGTGAGTATGGATCTTTGTTACTCTTTCACGCTAATACTACTAAACCGATTACGATGAAATTTGGTAGGTAGGTAGCTGAAGACCCAGAATAACACATAGGCTACTTTATATCCCGGAGTTCCCGAGGGATCGGGATTTACACGGGAATAACGAGAATTTATTTTATCGTAAGGCGACACGAAGTTCGCCGGGCAGGTTACAAGTTTCCTAATATTTTACCGTTACCCGTTTGAAAATAAATACATTTATCGCTTCTGAAAACTTAATGCGCCATCTAGTGGCACGGCGGTGGCAAAGGCGGTAGCGGGAGCGGGCGCCTGTATACCTATAGACCTATAATTAAGGCTCTGCAATACTTAACTACCATATTTCATATGTTGATAATATTGTTACGTTATAGTAGGGTTTCCACGCGGACGAAGTCGCGGGGGTCTCTAGTTTATTAAAATGAAAGACTAACAAAAGTACACAAATACAAAATATTGCAACAAATATTGGAAAATAAATAGCTTTTACATCTAGTGTTCGAAAATGTCAACAACATTAACCTGTTCTTAGGATTAAATGAAAAACTAGTTTTTAATATTACGCAAATACCATTTGTTTTTTATTTAAAACTGATTAGTGATGAGCGATACCGGTGACCTATTGGTGTGGTGGTTTGTGACACTCAACACTGAATCTTTGAAACTTTATCTTTTAACTTTATCTTCTCTTCTTTTTTAACGTATCTTCTTATTTTAACTTTATCTTCGTTTCTCATCGAAACAAATATTTATGAGATGAGACTCAAATAAAACTATATATAAAAATGTAAATTTAAAATATGTAGGTAGGTACGTATGTATTTTTATCATCTATCCCGTGAAACTGACCATTCAGTGTATCCTACTGTGGACACGACGATCAACGTATTGTCTTGGTCGTATTTTTAAATCAATGTAATGAGAGAAAAAGTAATGAGAGAATGAATTAATAAAAGATCGAATAAACTAGAAAAGAACCGAATGAGTGAAATAATTGTTCTGTAGCAAAGAGCTCAGTAATATAGATATTTTCTTTTTATAAATAAATTATTATAAATAGATTTGTCTTTTTATAAATAGAAACGGTTTGGCCGAGGTAACGCAGGTTGGCCACCGCCTAGGTGAGGTGTCGATCTGCGAAAGGCTGTAGTCAGAAGCTTAATTCGGTGCTCTAAGATCGTTGAGAATCAGGGGAACAATATGGACTAATACAGATTAATCTCCATAATCGGCCTGTTTGTATGTAGAGAATGATGAACGTGGTCGATGCGCATCGGGTGTGTAAGGATAGAGATCGGCCCTTGGCGCTCTCTGGCTACACTGTAATTGGCTTGGTGAAATACATATATGATAATAATAATAATTGTTGCTAGTGAAACAAATTCTCCTCTATAGATAACACGCTGTCATTTTTGACATTGCAATTTTAATATAAATTCATTTTGTTCTTAAAATTAATTTAGTTTTTTCACAAGTTGAGGAGCTTACCGGATTTGTAGATTAGTAAAACCGTGCGCTGTGCGCTCACTCGTGCACGTACATACATGGACACACCCACAGGCGCGCTGAGTTAATCCCCTACAATTTTCGGAGGTTCGTTAATGTAGAGCATATAAAATAGAACCCCACGTGACGTCACCAGGGTATCAGATTGACGGTGCAATGGTAGTGCTAGAGGTAATTGTTTTTAAGGTAAGGTAAGGTAATTGTTTTGAGTTTAAATAATTGTAAACAAACTAAATTATTAAATAAAAGTGTAAATAATTATTTTCTACTGATATACAAAGATGAAGACAAAACTGTTTCAGAAACTCAGAACAGAGGTTAATTGTAAACCTGGTTTTTGCAATTTTGTGATATTTGTCATCAAAAGTAAAAATTAAAGAAATCTATTAATTTTAAGGATCAGCTGACCGGGAGTGTACGACAAATTTCTGCGTATCTCTTCGGGTTACCACCTGATTCGATGAGGTAACAGTATAGCAGAGTGAAACAAAGTAAACACAAGCTGTAACGCCATCACATTTCAATACTTCCGACTTTGCTATAAATTATTTTTCAGAAAGAGGATAATAAAAATGAACGGAGGTCTTGACCAATAAGTCTGATAATATCCGGAGTTCAAAATACATACTAGGAATACTCAGGTGTGAGAGACTAAATTTAATAAGCCAGCCACGCTATAAAGTTTATCACATCTCTACGCCATCTCCTTCACAGGGTAGACAGGGAGCACATACTATATAACACATCTATAGCCAACCATATGTTCTCATTACTATAATAGTTTCGCCATTTTGTCTCCATAGCGAGGCATCTTCCGAAGGGTTGGTAGTTTCATTTTGACGTACGAAAAGTGTTCTAATGAACCAATTTTGAATAATCATAATTTTGATTTGAACATACACAAGCAAAACTTTAATATAAAAGGTATTGTACAAAGTGTTCCGCCGCGCGGGTTCTCTACATGTTGTGGAGAGTTCGTGAACCCAGCGCGGAGCTTCGCTACGCACACATGCACACTAATTGCGATAATCCGATCGAGTTTTTTGGCAATCCACTTTATCATTGTATAGATTTTAATATTTAATACATTAATATATTAAATCTGGTAATGGAAGATATAAATCATCTAAAACTAGCAGAGATTTAATCGAAAGCTTATGAGGAATGTTGAAAATATATTTCCTTAATTATACGCTGCATACAACATATTAAAATGTATAATAAGTGTTTTTTAAAAAGATAGCATTTTATAAATATTGCTTGCTGGCTAAATAAGAAACAGTAAAACGAATGGTATCATAATTATTCAAAAACGGTTAGCATATTCTAGAAAATTTTAAATTTTGGAAGACACCATCCGGTGTGATTAGACTTTTTGTGATTCCTTATTTTTTGTTTACATGAACAGGATTTCATCATACTTAATACACACATTTTAGTAATAATATAATATGGACCGCAAGGGACTTGGCGTCAGGATATATATGTATGTATTTCTCTTCGACCGTGTCATTGGTCTAGTAGTTGAAAGTGCGACGGCTGATCAAAAGGCCTCGGTTCAATCCTAGAGTTGGGTTTTGTTCGGTGTTCTTAAATCTGGATGGAGTTTCGCCGCTTCTTCTCCATAGCGAGACCTTTTCCGAAGCGGTGGTAGTTTCATTTTAACCTACAAAAAGTGTTCTGATGAACCAATTGTGAATAAATGATATTTGAATTTGAATTCAGAATTACTTGTAGTCCTTCGGAATCTGGATTTCTGCCCAGTATATGACAAAGACGTGTAACATGACAGGTGAATCGTGGGAGTGCACTTCACTCCTCTGCCTAACTTTACAGAGAAATGCAAGCATGATGTTTCATAATTTATTAAATATTAATATTAATGATGTACCTTGTTAATGAATGAGTATTCCTTAAATGTTGAAAAAGCATGTGGGGTCTGTTAGCACGGAGATACTTATTTGCCACTCGGTGCGTTTTGCTTAGACCACTAGGAAAATATCATGAACTTATAATAAAGATAAAAACAATAAAATTAGTACCTACTAATCGCTTACTAATCTTCGTGAAAATCAACAAAGGTACTAATGACTAATAAACGAACCTGCAACTTTACTAACCACAAGCAAAACACAATTCGTTTTTCTAGCATCGCAACATTTCGTATGCTACGGTAGGTCGCGGACTCGCCCCGCGTAGGGTGGTTCATTGACTGTGATGTACCCCTAAAATAACGCGCAATCGAAAATCAACTTTAACCCGATATATTAAGACACATTTCTTAATATCAGAAACGGCACATCGGAGATAATCCGATGGATTAGTTCGGTGGAACGTAAAACATATAAAAAGTACGACTACGTTCGAATCCAATGCATTACAAGCGCGGGGTGCGCTAACCCTACTTAATGTTGTACAAAGATGTTATTCTTTTTTTCCAGATTAACGAGCTCCTCATTCGCGAACAAAGACGGTAGGACGTTGGGAGGGGGAGGGGGGGCACACGTGTGCTATGAAAGGGAGCAGGAGCAAGTCTAAGTTCACCTTGGATTTAGATTGCGCTTTGATACACGATACGCATAAAGCCAGTCAAAAACTTATATTTCTGCAAGTGTGCTTTTTGAAATCGCTTTAAAGTTACGTTCGATTTAGTGTATTTTTAAAAATCTATCAGTTAAAATATGCAGTCTGACAACCCAAGCTTGGCCAGCGTGGCACACTATGGCATTAACACTTCTCAATCTGAGAGTCTGGCCCACCAGCGGAACGATAAAAGGGTTGATGATAGATGCACGATGGATCATAAGGACCACTTCAATCATACCACATACATTTTGTTTATTAAAAATATTATAGGTAAGGTCATCTTAATATTGATGGACATCGAAGAAAAAGGTTTAGGACTAATAAGTTATGGATGAACTAAGAAACTCATTATTTCCAAGCTTCGTTTTAATAATTTCTTAGTAATAAAGCAATTAAAATTACGCGGTATTAATAAAATTGCGCGGTACGAAGCTCGAGTAGGTACTTTTGTTTATAAATACCCTACAAATACATTGTATGCGGCCACTTGGCGTCCGTGTGCAGATAATCCCATCTTGCGTCCCTCTCGCACCCGCGGCTGCTGTTCGCAAATCCTCAGCGTGTCCCGCTCTAATCCCTTATTTGAATCTTATCAGATCTCAGGAGATACGCCGGTAGCCGTGGTCCGATGTGTGCACGTTAGTTGTTGGCTGTAGGGCTGGCAGAGATTTTGAAAATTTACATTCACGTAATTTTCTTTGTCATGAATTGAAGAATGGTGAATAAAATGAAGTTACACTGGCAACTAACATACATACATACTCATACTCTATTTGCGAATCCTTTCAGTCAGAAAAATTTTGGAGCAGCGTACTTTAGTGAGTTGCTGTTAAACAGTTTGTAAACACACGCAAACTCCGTATGTAATATAATTATTTCAATTTAGCCCTCAGCAGTTTCTACTCCTCGTCGTACTAGTCGTACAGAGATGTAGCAAAAATATTAAGTAGCGTACCGAGGCAGGCGATTCAAATAGGGTAATAACTTTTAAGAAACGGCGACTAGGAATGCTTTTATTATTATTACGTATCATTCATACAATCAAGATCATCGGTCCGTCTTATTCCGCTGCGGGACATCGGACTCTTCTAACATTTTCCACTTATAATTCCTACGCTGGGTACGCTGGTTGGTTAACATGAAAAAAAAATAATTTACAAACGTCAAAGATTAGACTCGCAGCCCTACAACGCGATTATACTTTAAAGGTGTGTCCACACTGATCCGCGATTAATGGGCTTTGAGCGATTGGAGCTAAATTTATGTTTCTGCACGCCACAGATTATAGTGACGGAGGGCAGCAGCTGGTCGGATCTGCGAGATCACTCGACACTCGACACAGACTCCAAATATCCCTTTGTATATGTCCAGACATCAAAGGGCTCAAATCTCAGATTTCGTCTGAGTATTCATTCCGAATTAAAATTGTTTGGTTAACAACTCCAAAACTTTCGTTGCTCGACATCATGTCAAATCTCTTAGAGGTAACGCAGAGGTCAATAGTGCATATCTTTATCCTAAAACGGACTTGACTCTTTTCTAATTTTATTTCTCTTTTCTCATGTACACCGGTGTTTAGGTATATGTTTATATATTACAGTTACATGTTATTATAGTTATATATCAGAGTTTTGTTATGTATTATAATTATATTTTATAGTTACGTAGTATAATTACATATTATAGTTATATCTTACAGTTAAAAGTTATAGTTATATCTTATCGGTATATCTTATAGGTATATCTTATAGGTATATCTAATAGGTATATTTCACAGGTATATCTAATAGTTGTAAAAGTCCAATCATGGTCTGCCATTAATCAGTTATTGCAATAGGGTTCCGTGCCTGGAGCGGGATTAGCCTCCATTCTGACGGCAATATTTTACGAAGGAAGCGGTGCGAATTAAAGGTTTATTTCTTGCGAGTATAATAAGATAATATTCGTAGTAACCCTTTGTGGGGATTAAGATTTTGTTAAGGGCGCGGACCCTCAGCCAGACGGGTCGCGCCGCGAACGGTACCCCTCCACGAAAATGTTCACTTGTACCTTTTTACGATGCTAAAACAATTAGTATTTTTATAATTTATAATTATTAAATTATGTAGAATTAATTTTAATATCCACTTTACTATATCGACTATAACTTCCGCTGCTAACTAAATAAAGATTCCCACTCAGATTATTTTGTCAAGATTATAAATTAAACAATATAAATCTAATATTGTTATCTCTATGTAGAGCAGTCCGCGCGTCACATCAGCCAGCGCTGCACACGTAAATGTTTAGACAAGTGTCTACAATGATTACAACCGATCGAAACAACTTTCCAGTTGACCGATTCCCCAGAGCCGGTGTGGAAGACCGACAATCCGATCCGAGCCGTAAGCATGATCTTGACAAATGGTCGGGATCATCCAGCGAGAGCCGGTCACGCTTATTTGTCCACATGACTCGCCTGCCTCCATTTTTTATCGATTGATCAACGGCTCAGCTGATTGCCTCTCTTTATTGTCGCCGGCGGATTAAGCGCACCACGCACCGCCATGACTCGCGCATACAACAACACGGGCCCATATACACAGTTAAACTTATGGGTAAAACGCGAAACGCGTTCTATGCCATTTTTAATTTAAATGTATTATTAGCAAAATAAAATTGTTTTTATTTTTATTATATCGTCAATATCCTAGCGGGATAGGTAGAAAGCACCGAGGGGAAAACCGCTTACAAACCTGAGATAATTGCCAAGTGCCATGACCAAACAAGCAGAGAAAATATTCTAAAGTGCAATGGGGTACTTTGCCTTAGTGTATCCAAGTATGTATATCCATCTTTTGCCAATTTCCAAGGATATCCATCCTTAGAACACAATGGTCGCTCAAGTTTTACATTGAAAACATTACAAATAAACTAAATGTTCAGCATATAACTATCGCAATAAATTTAGTACCTATCTCATAAAAACAGGTAAAATTAAAACTCATTTTATATGTGAAAATAAAAAAGATATGAAAAAGTACCTATCCATTGTTTACAAAAACAGACATGCCAGGAATGAAATGTCAATTCAAAATACTTATGTGTAATGGAACGGTGAAATTAAAATGAGTTAGAGAAAAATAATCCTCAGGATTTGCATTATAGACGCACACAATGGTAATGCGGTGAGTGTGACGTAATCGTATATCGTATTGTTCGACGCCAAGTCGGCCAAGTCGGGCAACTTGTTACTATATACAACACGCAGAAATCGACTTGGCGCTTGCGAGAAATGCGCTTTCCTTCCTGCCTGTTGTCTTCACTACCTAATATCTGTTGTTATTGCTTTCGCCGCGTCAGTAGCTTTAACGTCATAATGGCGAGGTGCCTAGTCAACTTCTGCGAGTTATAATCAGGCTGGCTTCCATGTGTGTCCACATTGGTGTTTAGGTGTGTGCGTTAAGCCGAATGCACGCCACAAATTGGGCTGAAGTGCACAAGATAATCTCGGAATGATTGATGAAGGAGTCACCCTCTTGGCGTTGGCTGTGTTTTGTCTTTATTTTATACGACTTACAAAAGAACATGCCATATCTTTATCTATGTACAATTATCTTTTATTAATCTGCCTTCTGTATCGTTATTCATTTTAATATCATGGTCGTCATTGTCAACTCCTTTATCGTTCAATTGAACTCGCGTCTCCTTCCAAAATTTAAAGTGCTAGTGCCAGAATCGGACTCGCTCTCCGAATGCGCTTTTTAAGTAAATTATTTGGATATTTTTTTGGTACTTTCTCGTCAATATAAGTATATACGCCAGGGCTATTAAGTTAGAGATATTTGGCACTCATTTTTATCTGATTAACCCCCAAGGGTCCTGGCTTCATGATATTATAATAATCTCCGAATTCTTATGAAACGTTACGTATCTAGTTGTCCACACTTGAAACACAATACATTTCAGTTATTTCAGACGGTAGCCCTACTTATCCCGCAGGAATTACCGGCGGGTTCAGGCTCGCGGATTATGCTATGGATTTCGTTACGAATGTATGTGCATGTACTCGTATGGGGTACATTGGACGGATTTGCGGCTTCGTATTCAAATCTAACCGAACCTTTTTTAATTTTGTTATAATTTGAAGGTTGTAAAATTTACATTTCAGCTTTTCGATTCGCATATGAGATAACGTAACGTAACGTAATATCACGCCTGTTATCCCCGAAGAGTTAGGCAGAGAAATGTGGTACACTCCCACATATGAGATGATTCGATGAAAGTATTTATGATAATAATAACTGGGAGTAGATATGCGATTATCGTGATCGCAAAAAAATAAAGATTAAAGTCATACTCTGCCATGCTGGCCAAGTGTATGTTGTTTGGTAATCTTAATAATGCATGTGATCTGTAAAGAAGTACGCCACGATTTGCACCTAACACCCCGGAATGGAAAGTAAATGCTTAATAATCGTTGATTTCTCCGAACATATATAGTAAAGAAAATTACGAGCACGTGTTTAAATTATTCATAAGTTTCCACTGCCTTAGAACATTGACTTCATTTAGTGTCATCATTCGGGGTTTTTACTCCACTCGTAATAACTTGTCAATATTTGTTCTAATACAAAAATCCTCATTTGTACGTACGTATGTACGTAATTGGAACTATTATCACATTCAATTGTTATCGCCATATATGAAGACATATAAATATTATATGTAGAACAGAAACTATCCGTTTCGACATTTTTCAAAATAGAAATAACACACATACCAACTTATTTTTCATAATAATAACAATATCTTGGGATATCTCCGCATACGCCCGACTGAGCCCAAAG
>DWTO01001243.1:0-16847 GCA_018244755.1 Jemadia pseudognetus
GATGAAATTCTATATAATATTACGCTAGTTTTGAAGTTATAAACGTGGAAATTTGTGCTGATACAGGCACTTGAAGATAGAACTAATAAGATACCTATATTATATTATGAGCGTATGAAATTTGGTTGTTAAATGTGAATTTCTAATAGCACCTCTCTCAGCTGGTACGCTCGCGTCATTAGTGGTTATTATACTTTAGAGCTCGTTATTATATTCAATTCAAGGAAACTATTACGAACCTCTACCTAACTACGATTTGAACACGTGTTCGATCTTCCTTGAAATTAATGCGGATACCGGTCGAGAAGTATTTACAACCGCCACGCATCTCCATATGGTTTAACGAACGTAAAACGTTCGTTAAACTACTCGTAATTTAAAAGTTAGTTAACGAAAATGTATATATTTTCAGATAGTACTGTGGATCACGAAATTTCTCTAAGAGCTTGCGGTTTTAAAACTCGAACGTATGAGAATCAAGGCTCAATATATGTAACGTATTGAGCTGAACAATTGAAGTATATGTAACATGACCCCTGTAATCCCCGAAGAGGTGGGCGGAGAAGTGCAATACACTGGCACGTTTGCGTCCAATTATGGAATAAATGGTGAGCCTATGGCCATACATCGTGTACAAATCTAGACCCTAGCCACTACAAGGAAGTTAGAAAAACCCAAGAGTACTTTCCCTGACGCGGGGGTTCAATCCAGGGCATCTTTATAAGCAGTTACGCTTGCAACCATTACATTCAGTGAATACATAAATAGTTACGACCTACAAAGCGAATTCACACCACTAATGATACAAGTAATCTCAGCGATAGTTACTCGTATTACTGATCTACGTATTTGTCAGCGAGGGTGGGTGGGGACGTACGCGGTTACGAGATGAACGAGGGCCATCACGACGGGAAATTAGGATCACTTGTCAAAGGATTCTCGTTTGCTAATATGGTATACGAATAGCGTCACTGTGAGGCTTTTAATGGCTAATGAATAATGAAAAAATTAATTTAAAACAGATATTTTCAGATATTTCATATTTTCAGATAATTCCATAAATAAATCAGATTATTTTCTTTTCAGTCCTTTGAGTTTCTGACTAGGCTGAACCTTTTGTTACATCGTTCGTCTTGTAAACAACTTTCTCTGAAAGAAAGTTGATGTACAGTCACAAATAGTTTTTATTTTATCAACGTAATCTTCCCTACTTTTTGAAAATACACAATTAAAAAAAATATTTTTTAAATTTGTTTATGTACACACAGAAATGACAAATTACAAATGACATGAGCAGTACAAGGGCCCGGCTTAGTCCGTATTGTAATATCTTTCAGTAGGCCTGCTGGTGGCAAATTGTTTCGTAATGCCAACCTTGTGCGTACAGTTGCGAAAGAAACAATTATGTAGATATATGCATGCCAGTATAATGTTAAATTTGTTCAACATAAATATTCACTTTAATACACATAAGTAAATACATATAAAATTAGGTATATAAAATTCATACATACGAGTACAACAAAATATACATTAACACATACATAAACACATACATATGTATATAAATAAGAAATTAAAGCACAATTGCAAAGATATAATGTAAAACATAGGTAACAGACTATCAGAACATAAGTAGAAATCTTTGGCACGTTTCTTGAAAACATGTCAACGTGTCAACGTGAAAACGTTTCGTGCATTAGGCGGGAGAGTATTTCATAATCTTGCCGAATGAACTGTGAAAGAGTTTAGGTAAAAAAGTGATTTTCTGCTAGGGAAACTAAGGAGGGTTCTTATATATCACCTGCGTGGCATGTTACGAGGTAGAGTAAAGGAAATTTATATAAAATATAAGTAAAAATACACTGACAAAAAATTTAACTGTCTTGATTCACGGTTGTTTTCTTGAGGTGGCAAATACACTTTTTGTACTTTAAATATTTTTCTAAGTTTTGTTATGAGTCAAGGTACTTAACGGAAGAGGTAGAAAAGCGATAAGGTTTTTTTCAGTTTCTTCAAATTTTAATGAAAAATATTCAATAACGACATCATAAAAAATAATTAACATAAATTAAATAATTAATGACGACAACATAAAAATTTATGATCCTGTTTACGATATAATATATTCAGCAATGTTATAAACGTGTAGTTTTACATTAAAACGAAATGAAACGGCATTAAAACGAAAAGAGAAAAGTAGTTATGACTCTAAGTAACTGACTAACTAGCTTGTCAATGGTTCACCGGCGTCAACTCGTCTCGCAGTTTGTCAACTGACGCCACTTCAATATCTGACGTCAGTACGAGATAGCGGCCGGCAAGTGGTCGGTCTAATTAGTTGATTTAAGAAGCGAACTGACCCAATTATTGGATCGGATATCGACAGTGGACGTCGGAAAAATGTCAGCCTTAATAAATTAGGTCAATATAATAAGGTTATAGATACTCGTTTCATGCATTATTAGAGAGAAATTACGATGGTAAAATATGATCCTTTTTGGAATAAAAGTATAGAATTAATTTTAATAAAAACATTAGACATGGATGTGTATTTCATAATAATGAGTTACAGATAACGAGGGACACATTACGATTAAAATCATCAAACTTTTTTGAGTATTTGCTAGGGATTTATGTATATATTTACCAGTAGGTAGATGTTCTTACAAAATGGTGTTACATTAATACAAAAAAAATTAAGCGATATGACAATGCTGGCAGCCTAACTAAACTCTGTATCGATTAAGAATATTTATCGCGTTTAGTTTCCTTATATGACAATCTTTATACAGTTTTGAAATAACATCGTATCAGTATGAGTTTATCAGTTCTATTTCAGGTTTGCAACTTCTGTTTGGTTTCATATAAAATGGAATTTTCATATCCTGTCACTTTAATTGTGATTTTTTTTTGTTTATTAATATACATAATAATTAACTTGTCGTATGTTTTATTACATTTAGGAAAAATTTAACACATCTTAAAATCATATAAAATAAATAGAATTGCACAAAGAGTAGATACATGTGATGTAAATTTATTATTCGCAAACACAAATCCCTATTTCGATTACTAGGCTTTTTAACTAATTACCGCAATCCAGACAACAGTTATGTTTACGCTTTAGACAATAAAATTGAACAATTCTGTATTGATTGGACTTTGCTGAAATTAGGCGATCTGTCGGAATACTCGGTTTATGTTGTTAACGCATACAAACCGCAAACACTAGGCGCGTTACAACACAAGTCAAACAATACATTTACTACGATTGAAGCTTTCCTTGCGTTATCAGCACGTCACTTGTAATTCTCAGAGGAAAAACAATTGTTAAACTGCTTTTAGGGCAAGATTAATGTTGTTACGCACTTTATAAATTGTCTGCTGCTGCCCATAAATGTACTAAGTTATATTGTTGTATTTGTGCGATATATGAACACTGAGTAAATTGTTACTACAGTATGCAATAACATTTTATATTGCTCATCAATTGACATAAGCCGACTTAGAATATTACTGTTCAGATATACCTTAATAGCGAAGGAAGATCAGTGTATATCAGAGTCATGGGACGTTCTTCCCAGATTCTACTTGCGTCTAGAGATTAAAATCCACTTAACGGAAAACAACTTTCGATAATGAAAAATGAGTATTGAAAATGCGGGCAATACCATTCAACTAATGACCAATAAATATAAATACCATAAGTAAAAGATATGCTATAGTGGAACGTGGCAATTTCCTGTCTGTTTCCGCTCAAAGGCTAGATATGTTATCGACAAATGAGGAAAGTCCACGAGTTCGTAAGCTCTTTAGCTTTATATTTATAGCAAATACAATATTTTAAGAATGGAGAAACGTGCAGTGTCATTAATTGCGATAATAACTATGATATTGGAAAAATACAAGGTGAGGATATACAAGTTTTATTTAATGTTATTTACAAGCTCCTTTTTAAGCAATTAGCTGTTTGATACTGCCAGTATGAGAACAATTTTTCAGTTATTCCTAATAGACTAGCTTGTATTGATAAAACATATGTTTATTCATATTTGTAACTTCCTGTTCATTAGCCGCATTAACTTTTTATAAGCTTTTGCTCTTCTTATTGTCCTAGAAAATTATGAATCTTATACATATTAATTAACATAAAAATATGTTTTATTTACACTACATGCAAAGGTAAATTAAAAGTTATGAGCGTGTTGGATTACCAAAAAAAACAATAAGAAATAATAAATAACACGTTAGCAAAATAAACTGTTTCATTTAATTAATAACAATCCAATAATAGTTTTAATACTGGACGTAATAGAATATAACAACATATGCAGTCTTAGCAATAATGGGCTATTACGGCTAAACTTGGCAATCGTGCTGTTGTTCTGTTGCGCAATTTCCTCTGTTTCCCGCGCAAACGCCGGACGTGTTGCCGCCATTTTCTTCGCTTGTGTTATTCCGACTGCAATCCATAAATAAGTAATTTTGTCACAAACAGACATAATTACAGCTTTGTAACGCAATAACATGCTTTTGAAATGTGTAATTGTAAATTTTGAACTTCATAAAAAATAAAACTACGCTTGTATTTTCCGAAGGGGTAGATGCAAGATGAAGTAGGTAGCTACATCACCACGATTCAGCATTTAGTTAAAACATCCCATTTTGAAATAGGAGGTGAGCCTACAATCATACACAGGTCACATAAATATGAGAAACCTTTAAAACAATGCATAATGAAACGGATCCTTAAGAAACGTCATCTGAAGTATCCTTGTGAGCCGATAGTAACTTTTAAATATTTTTTCCTACTCTTTTGTTTCTTAATAATTTTAATGGCTTAGATTAAATTACAAGTTATTAACCAAGATTGTCAGGACCGCAGCCAGTAGAAATTGTTAGCATCTGCCAAACCACTTAATACCCGGCATGATAGCATACTGATAAAATATTTCTATTTTATTCAGAATTACTTGAAAGTAAATTTTATGGTCCGAATGAAACCAATGTATTATCGCTAAAATATTTTGATCCATACATGCAATGCTTACTTAAATTTCTTGTAGTTAAATGGTAGTGTGAAAAATATAGCTAACGCAAATGAAAATTTAATCTTGGATCAGGTGGAGCACTCTGCGGCTATGTTTGAGTATTATTATGAAAAATCAATTCGTTATTTATTATAATGACTAAGTGTCGTGTAAAATTTCCCAGCGCCGCTCGTAACTGGAGGAAGCGCTAAATCCAAGTTGTCGTGTTTTAACGACCGTCGTAAAGTTGGCACCGACGGAGATTCGATAAAATATTTATGCCCTAGGAGAATGTTTATTTCATAACGGGATTCTTTTGTCTCGGTTCGCATAAACCATGTAACCTAAAATTATGATGGTTGACCTGTTAGATCAGTGGTTACTGCATTTTACTATAGGGTTGCGAATTGCAGGTTGTATTCCCTGCGTCGGAATATATTTTTGTGTTATTTGTACAAGAATTCGACAGTTGTCTGTAGGCAATCGTTGCCTATATAATCAGGATTTGTAAAGGTTCTGTCAAAGATGCTTTTGTATCATTTATTTGTTTTGCTTACGAAGGTTCCGACACGAACGTTTATAATAAAATAAAAAATATTACTGTAATGTACGCCAAACTTCACTCAAAAATAATTACTGATATTAAGCTATATATCTAAGCTAGTTTTAGCATTCCTAGATGGCGCCAAAAATATATATTGTAAGTGTATATGGCACCAAGAATATATTTTGTTCATTTACGGCGATTCGTGAACCAAGACTAAAGACTCTCACACAACTTACTAAACAGTGGATTAAGAATTCAGGGAGTTTTACCAGTATATTCATTTTTCGCTTAATGCCAGGACTTTTAAAAAGTCGCCCACGGACGCTTTGGGCCATTAATTTGAATTAATAATTCAAAAAACATGCGAATCATGTAAAAACTTTTTCATGTTGAGTTTTTGGTGAATATAAAAGATACATTCAAGAAGTACATATACCTAACTCGTAATTTTATGTAATATCAAATTAAAAAAATATACGCATATACAGATGGTGGTAGCACATTCTATTATATGTGTGATAGAACTGAAAGTTGTTATTCCGTAAATAGTGAAGGAGATGCGGAGTTAAATCTATCACGCCTATGTGATATTACTTAGATATTATTATTTTTACACAATTATTTATCGTATTGTTTAGTAGGCATGATTGTTTTTAATTCAGCGGATATTATCTAACAAATACCGTAGCATTCAAAGCTGAACGTGCTTTACAAAGTCAGAAATGATACGAATGGATGTTTATGAAAAATTTCGGTGACTAATATGTACAATCACCGATCTAGCATAATTTGCTTCATTTGACGGATCTCTTACTATAGCGATGTGAATAATTTACATGCGCGTCACGCTAAATCGTTTATTAATTTGAAATAGTTTGCCGCTCAAGTTTTGTAACATTGTAAGGTTTGTAACGCTGAGTGAATCATTAAGACTTCTCATGTCAGCGTCGTTTCACAGTTCTGAATTGTATTATGAGAGTAGACAATATCGGGAAAGGCCCGCCACCTAAAATGAGAACGATGTAATATATTATCTCACTGGGCGGATCAAGTGTGGCATAATTTATACTTCTCTATGAATTTTATGTAGAATAGTCAGAGGTGGAGAATTGTTCTGACTCGACATATTGTGAACAATATTTAACTTAGTACACATGAAGTGAAGCCAAATACCCAAGTTCTACCACAGTCGCAGATGTAATGGATACGATTCCAACCTCGCGTTTATGTTGCTGCGATAATAAAATGGGTAAAGGAGAAACTATAAAAACTTTCCCCGAAGTTGGTAATAAGGGAGTGTTTAGCGTACATGGGAATAAAAGTTGGTATAGTTCACAAAAGAGATATGTATTGATATATATCTCTTTTTAAACATCCGAAGGATTTCGGCCCGGATCGTTCCGATGTAACCTTGTTCGGTAAGGAAAGAACTCGCTAATTTGGTTTGTATTTTGTTTTTTATTTCCCGGCCGACAGTTTTGAAACATTGTCCATACAATTTTTGTATCAAAAAGTTATATAAATGTGAAAATTTGACCACCATAAATATCAGGCTGTATTAGTTCGATGCGGGATAAGTAATGTGGCAAGAACTTGACCCTTCGCAGGTTGCCAGATAGAACAACAGAAGCCCTGTAGGAAATGTAAATGAACTAAGAAATGGAACACTGATTACTCCTTAAGGAACCTATTGTCACGATGTAATAATAACGCCCATTACACATCAAGGCGTATAGCGTGAAGTTAAAATGAAGTAGTTATCTGTTTCTGTTTAACACTACCTTCAAACAGTGGAAATATGGGTTCATTATGATAAAATGGCTAATGTCCTCTGCAGAGGCCATTCTCATTAATCTTATCAACATTTTGTAAAACTACGATCCCTTGTGATCGAAATAGCGACTGTTATAGTCTATGAAGTAGAAAAAATATAATTCCCAATTCAATTCCAATCCAAATCAAATCTCATATTGTCTATAAAGAAAAGAGTGAATGTTTTTTTAAGTAAATCAACAGGTGAACACTGGAAGGGCTAGTA
The DNA here is from genome assembly GCA_018244755.1 of Jemadia pseudognetus. Lineage (NCBI taxonomy): Eukaryota > Metazoa > Arthropoda > Insecta > Lepidoptera > Hesperiidae > Jemadia > Jemadia pseudognetus. Next base: position 7,619 of record DWTO01001243.1, read on the forward strand.
TAATAGAACGAAAGATAAATGATAATTTCAATTAAAATAAATTGAAATAAAGTGGAAAATTGTAGTTATTGGCATTGTTGTAAGTAAAAAAAAAGTAACTTCACGCCTGTAATCCCCGAAGAGGTAGGCAGAGGAATGCATTGTTGTGTTTTTTGTATTATCGTCGAAAAGCCATATCTGATCTCTTGACACTATAAGCGTGTATGAAAATATTTCATTTAAATGCTTAGGTTTTAATATGAGTAAACACGTGTCCTTTTATTTCACCAGTCTTAAGATCATTAATAATATTTTAACTCCTCATAGTTTATAATGAATTTTAAATAAGGACGGGAATGACACTTTTAAACGTTCATGTATATTAATGTATGCAGATTATTACCCTTGTATTATTCATATTTCACATGGTACGTAGTAATATTTTCCTAACCGTTCTATGCAACACATAAAAATAGATTGAAAATTTAAGACATAATTCGTCCAGATCTTTCCTTTTTTCGACATTATCTTGACCTCGGACCGGTCGTGTTTAAGAGCTCGGTTTTTCGGGTCAGCAGCGAGTGAGGTCCTCGTCAAGTCAAGCGCTCCGCTAATAATAGTCACGAGTCAGCTCAGTATTTGAGAAAAAATCACGTAACATCACGCCCGTTATCCCCGAAGATGTAGACAGAGGAGTGTAGCACACTCCCATGTTTTAGCAGTTACATTTACTTCCCACTATGGTATAGGTGGTGAGCCTATTGCCATACACCGGGCAGTGTATAAAATCTTCCAATTATACTTTTAAATAATGCATTCAGTAAGTAAGGGGCTTTTCCCAAAAAGAAACGTTAATTAAATGTCCGTCGGCAATGTTTGAAAAAATCTCCCTGGAGTGTAATGAGTACAATTATATCCACAAATTTTTCGCTGTTTGGGTCGAATCATATAATATAATCGGAAGTCTATAGAAAATATGTTTCTAAGAATAAGGTATGTATGTATATTATATTTGTATGAAAGAGAGTATCTGTGTAAAAATGAGAAAAGGCATGCTCCGATGGTTCGGACATGTTGAGAGAATGGCTGATGAAAGAATGACGATGCAGATATACAATTCGACTGTTGATGGACGTAGGTGTCGTGGGAGGCCAAGATTGACCTATCTAGATCAAATAGATAAGGTTTTATCTGATGGGGACGTTAGAAGTCTCTGAAACCGGCGTGCGTGTATGAAGAGAGTGATGAATGTGGAAGAGGCACGACAGTTGTGCTAGAATAGAGATATTTGGCACTTTGTGCTCTCTGCCTACCCCGCAAGGAGTCTGGCGTGACTAATGTATGTATGTACATATTAGTTTCATTCTATACTGTACGACACAGAAACAATTTTCCGCATAATGTTTGTCCGTCTCGGCTATATGCCGTCGTGCAGTGAATTCCTTGGAACGGAAGGAAGTTGCTATCTTACACTAGAATGCATGGTATAACATATACTAGCGTATAGAACAAGCTTGCATCAAAGCATAAAACATTTTGCAGAGAACACGAACACATTTTACAGAATATCTCATAAAATTTTAAATTATATGACGATATAGGTGTACATATTTTAGTTTTGTTCTTTTTTATATTTGTATATATAAAAGTATTTTATTGTTATGATATTAAATAAGCTTTAAAAGCAGACAAATGAGCCAGTAATAGATGTAAATATTATAAAACACTATAAATCTCTTAAATTGATGGTTTCACATTGTCCCCAGATTACATTCTAACTGATGAAAACAACCTTCACAGAAGCCGTAACTTGGGCAGAGATGGGATAATGTAGTCTTAAATTGTAGTCCACCCTAATTGGATTTGTTTTCTTTAGACATCTGTCTTACCGTAAGCAACAGATTACTCTCGCGTAAACAACCACCTACTCGTACCTATAGATCTACAAAAACCTTTGTAGATCTATGGGTACGGTGGTATAAACGATATCAACAAATGGTTTGATTCTCGAACAACTAACCCTTTGAATGGAAATTCTCTGATTGATTGAATTCTCGTTTTCGTCGATAACTTACAATTGTACCTATAGTTATAATTTATCAATATAGGGGCTTTCGTTTCGTACGTATTTAACTTTAATTATAGAAGCTTTGCAAGTTAAAGAATTCCAAAATTCCAATGTGCGTTATTAGGTAAAATCGCGTCTGAAATCCCCGAAGCGGTAGGCAGAGGAGCGCAGTGCACTCGCACATTTCGACAGTTACGTTCGCGTCCCATAGTGATGGTGTCGATGCTGAGTCTATAGTTTCATTCATTCGTAGAAAGTAAGACAAGTACTTGTACTGTTAATTTAGTATGATGTTGTTTTGTCATTCTGCGGCTGTTTATCTGAAGTTTTGTGTCCATGCATATTTAAGTATACTTAGAGAAAGTTATTTTGTTAGATGAACTTTTTTTGTCTTTAGGGACAAAATATGGTTATAACGTAACATCACGCCTGTAATCCCTGAAGAGGTAGGCAGAGGAACCCTATACACTCCCGCGTTTCACCAGTTAGGTTTACGTCCTAGTATGGAAAAGGTGGTGAGCCTATTGCGAATATTGAAATACATGCGAATATTGAATATACAAAGATGTATTTATGTTAAACTGATAATTTGTATGTGGGGCATATAAAATTAATAGGTAATTCTCAATAGGACGAAAAATAATTTTTAATTATGGTTGCGTTGTTGACGTACATAATAGTCTAATTATATGTATTGAATATTGAAATATTTTATAATAATGGTATAAATTTTGTTGGATTGTTTACCTCGAATTATAGGCCATTTTAAATTCAGATCACGTTCTTAAGGAATAATTTGAAATAATAATACCTCGGACCGCTTAACGTGTTTAGAAGAGTAAACGATTTTTACCTTTGGTCACGTAAAAAGTATTAAGTTTAAGCCTCGATTCGCCTGTAAACAGCCAACATTTTAATTTAACCAGAATAAAAGTAGCGCAAAGTGTAAGAATGCTGAAGATATCACTTGGCATTTTATTTTATTAATTTATTAGAGACCTATCTACAGCGAAAGTAAAGATCTTTTACCAAACACATAACAAAAGTTTGTACTTGCAGGTAATGGGGGCTTATGACGTTCTAGACACGTCATAGACTCATTATAGCAGTGGCTGTTATTAAAAAAATCATTTACGACCAAAATTATAACCAAGTCTAAAAACAACATATGTAATTAAACGAGTGCAGCCTGTTTTAGTTAGTTTTATATTTATTGTTATAGGTTTATATTTGTTGTCTCAGAGTTTAGATAGACTTGCAGTTTCTAACCTGCAGCGGCACTTTACCCGAGGTTTACATATTTAATTATTTATTGAATGTCTTATATTTATTTATTTATTAAATAGTTACAAGATGCGCAACGGCTATGAATAGGAAATTGCTTTGTTTGTTCAGAGGTTAGCGATATTAATTTCAGGGTGATAGTGTTACTAATAATTAGCAACAATAAAGTTCCAATCGCGAAAAAGGCAATTTTTGGTTTGTTTGTACAAAATACGTAACATCATGCCTGTAATCACCAAAAAGGTATTACTACTACGTAACTACGTTTACGTCCCACTATGGAATAGTATTTCCATATCTTACTTATCTGTATCTTACTGACATAATAATTCAAAAACATTACAAAGTTCGGCCTTATTGAGGCTGTAACGGTTCCTTCAAGGAATATTATTATTTGTCAGAATGGCTTGTAATCTAAGAAATTTAAATTGGACTCTTAATAAACCTCAAAGTTTGCACGCCAATTTCTATAGAGACCATATTAATAACGATATTGTAGAACCGACTGCGGCAAAATTTGGTTTAATCACTTATTCATGTAACATTGTTGCTATTTACTTAGTCGCGGAAATTATTCGGGAGCGAATTAATTTCACAAGCCAATACTCAATTCAATTATATTTAGTCATCGGAATGGCCTGACGGCTGCTTTATGAGCGAAAAGCTTTTTGCAACCACTATTTTCACGACATATTCAACAAAGTTACATAATGGAGTTCAAAATAATGTTTTGTTTTTCAGGTTGCCTCATCGCCGGAAATCGAGAACTATAAAAGGACGTTTGGTGATCATTAAAAGTAAAAATGTTGCACCGGACGTCTTCGTCGAGACGTCGTCGCGCGTCCAGAAGTGCAGCGACATCTCCTCAAACTCGGTCCCCGAGACCATCAGCACAACCTTCTAGAAGGGCTTCGTTGGCAACAACGGAAACGGATGACGAAATTGATCCCCCACTCCCGCAGAGAAGTCCTAGAGCTAGTTTAGCTCCAGATGCAGCTTTGGAGTCCTATCACCGAAGCCCAAGGCACTCTCTCGTTCCCGAACAAAGATCCGCCAGAAATTCAATCACACCTGAAACTCCAATACCAAGAAATACATTGACTCCTTCGAGGAATAATTTAGGCGTAGATCTCGCTTATGGATCTAGACTCAGCTTAAACCCTCAAGACTTTAATCGAAGCGCCAGAAACAGTATTACACCCGATGCTGCAGCGAGAAGTCCCAGGCGAAGTTTGGTACCAGAAGGTACTACTTGGAACCAACACAGAAATTCTTTAGTTCCTGATGTTGGAAGAAGTCCTAGACATTCGGTTGCAAGTATTCAGCTAGATCCAGCTCGAAGTCAAAAAGAATTAGGTCCAAGTCCAAGGACAAGCCCGAGAGGCAGTATAGCGCCTGATGTCCCGTTGAAGCTTAAGGATGGACCGGAAATGAGCAGGAGTCCTCGAGGATCTTTGATTCCAGAACCCCATAACCGGAGCCCTAGAGGTAGTATTGCACCTTCGGAAAGAAGTGCCAGGGGTAGTCTTGTCACGGGAGATATAGATGCGTCTAGAATCAGTCCCAGGGGCAGTCTTACGCTCACTTTTCAAGAACCCTTAGTGTCAAGAGAGCGGAGACCCAGTGAAGACAGCCAAACAGCAGGTAAATTTATCAAAATATTAAGTCACACAGCTTCAACTAGCTACGTTTAAATTTAAAACGCAACTTCACGCCTGTAATCCCCGAAGAGGTAGGCAGATGCAGGCAAATGCAGTACCCTCCCATGTGTCACCAGTTACGTTTGCGTCCCCCGATGGAATAGGTTGTGAGCCTATTGCCATGCATCGGGCACATATCCATACTCCGAACTACTACTAGAAAATCTAAATTAGAAAATTTTGTAGTGTTCGACCCGAACTCGGGACCTCGCGATGGGCACTCGCACTTGCAGCTAATACGACCTAGAGGCAGTTAAATTTATTTATTCGTAAACCATATTACTAAATGATTGCTTTATGCAACCGATAAGACTTTGTTGACCTTGAATTTACAAAGATTTGCATTTAGATACCTACTTGTTGTACTCTGTCTTATATCCAAATATTTGATGTAAAGTAATTTATCGTAGTGCTGGAGTTTTGATTTAATAAATGCATAAATAATTTTAGAGTTAATCAATAATTCTCGAATATATGGTAATATTAAAGTTCATTTTTCCAAACTGACGCGAGAAGATAGCTCTGTGGGGACTAATTTTAGCGTAGTCGAGTCTCTACGAATTCAATTATGCTCGTACCGGTACTCCGTCTCTGAAGAGACGTGTTCTATAATGAAATTTAAAAGTTTACTTGCATTTTAATTTTACTTATATTTTGCATTTTATAACAATAATGATTAATCATATGAAAGTTTTTAAATTTAATTTTACATGTATATTGCTATAAAACTGATAGGTAACTGATAAATTTAATAGTTTGGTAGAAATTGCCCTGGTTCGACTCACCCGCTGGTCCATCTATCCCGGTTTTATAAGATACCTTCATAGTAGAAAAGTATAAATCAAATGTTTTCTGCTTGCTATACAATATTCTCAGATTACATTTTCATATTATCATGTTAAGGTTGCTATACATATAGCATACGGCTGTAATGTCCATTAACGCTTTAGGTGTTCGGGGTCGGAGCGTGTCGCCGTACAGGTCGTCTGTAGGCGGTCGGCAGAGCGGAACCGGAGCTCTCTCCGACGCCGGCTCCAGACGTGCTTCCAGCTCCGTCAGTCAAGTAAGCGTTGAGTAAAATGTGTAAAATAAGTTCCATTTTCAAACATCAAGTTGTGTTTTATATGATTTTTTATGTCGTAGTTATAACATTCTGATTGGCAGAATGGTCTTCGAGTTGAAGAATTACGTACCATCATAAGTATTGTTGAATTATTTTTTTTATAGACTTGTTACTATATTGAAATAGTATTGCTATATTTATTAAATAAACTTATTCACTCTATCACAAACTTGACATTCGTCATCGGGCGGGGTCGATGATTCGATTTCCATCCAGATCAAATATTTGTATGATAAAATTAAACTCAATATAAAATAAACAAACTTATAATATACTCACTTGGAATACAGCTTATAATAAATAAACTTAAAATAAACTTGTAATAAAGTCATAATAAACTCACTTGGAATACAGCTTCAAATATTATACATATTTTAAAGCTTTATCATGTTAAAGCATACAATATACAAGGTAAAGATTCGGCGACACACGAACGCTACCGAACTGGAAATGGAGTCTCCTTAAAATGTTTTCCGGTTCCGAGAGGCAGCCTTGCAAGCTTTTAGAGGATTTAAACATTAGAGATTTTAAAACTACATCAAGCTTCGCTTATCTTACTTGAAAGTACAGTTTCAGAAGTACATGAAGGCTTTCAGATTTTGAATTTATAAGCAAAGGGCCCTTTTAGAGAGTTGTTGAAAATGGATAAAATTTGTTTGATCCTATTTTTGTCCGTCAAATAAATGAAGTAAGTAAGAATTATATAGGTTGTATTCTTTACATTTATATGTAGTTACAGAATTTTTTTCCCAGAACAGTGCTTTCGTTTATTTCGGTCAATTTCGTATGTACCTACTGTCTATTATATCTATGAACTACTCTTACTAGATTATCTGATCTTAAATCAGACATTATGTGCTGCAGTTATTAAACTTATACTAACGTAGAAAATACCTTAAGAGATAATTATACCCAGCCAGAATAAATATATCTGTTCATCTTAGAAATGTTTATCTTGGGTGGAAATCGAATCCGTAAACTCCGGTCAGCAGTAACACAAAGTAATTACTGGTGCAAGAGGTGTATTAAACATGAAAGAAACTTTGAGCCCGAAAAAAGTACATACAATTATTCAGACACTTATTTGTAGGTTTCTGGCGATGAACAGAGAAGGCTCTGCGGTGAGCAAGCCAAGTACAACGAAAGAAGCGGCATGGGTCTCGGCGTGGGCCTCACTACGTACGGCTCCGTGGCCTACCAGCTCAAGGATGCTAATATGGAGGCATCTGGCACTATCGACTTCGTATGCCGAGCTGCTAAAATTATGAACCGCACTAGTATGTATTATTGTGGAATATCGTAGGCTACACACACTTTTCAATTGGCTAAAAAAGATGTTACCGTTAAGTGTAGTTATATAATAATATAACAATACAATGCTTAATACATATTCTTAATAATGACAATACAATGCTTTCTAAACAATTCTCATACATATTTATTATTGCAGTTGTAATGACGGTGTTCCTGGCGTGCTTGTCTACGTTGCCTGTGATCATGCTAATTGTGGGTAAGTGTAACCAGTAAGCACGAATATTTAGTATTAAAGAATACATAATACATTAAAATTTTGTTTAATATTTCTTTTTTGGTTGACATCCTATGTGACCGGACACCCGATAATTAGTTTAATATGGCCTGTGTTCCATAATACAGCTTTCTAAGAATACTAATTGTCGTCGCCTTCATTGTTAGATCTACGAAGCTCGGAAATCCTTGAAAAAATTTATTTAACAGTCATTGACGGTGTAAGAGCAAAAATTATTGTAGTTTCTTGATTTAAAAAATAAAGTGTTTAAAAACGTCCTATACAAATTATCAAGATAATAGTATTTTGTAACAAGTAAAAACAATCATTACCTACAATTATCTTGAAATGACAACTGTTAATAGGCCATTAGAGTTTGTCGAAATTAAACATCAAAATTCTGTTCGTTTCAGTGAATTTTGAAACAAAATGAACCGAGAAACGAATTAAAATCAATGTCATTGTTGTACAACATAAAGCCCAGTTTTCCATTACAAATAAAATTACACGAAAGAGCGGACGAATTGTGAGAAGCGGGTTAATTCGTCGGCTTTCGTTGCCCTGGACGAGGAATGTCATCTTGTAAAAAATTTCGACGTTACCTTGCAAATTACTCGTGATCTCATTTTAGAACATTGTTGACGACCCCAGTAATATTTAGAGAATTATATTTATTTTGGAGTCGTTTTCACTTAATGGAAAATCTACTACGCAGTTACAGGCGATCAAGTTGTAAAACCGACAATATCCTAAATAAACGTAAATTGTTACATCCCACGGCATTTGTACCCAGTCCAACACAAAAAAAGCCACGTCAGAACCGACCATGACCGATCACCACGAACCGATCTTTTGTGTTTGTGTTTAAATGATGACTACTATTCTTAGCATATTTGCTATGCACGTCTACATATTTCCATTTATGTCTACTTCTACATCGTACCCAAAAGTTTCCTGCCTCAGAACGCTTTTAGCGATAAGATAGTATCTTGTATCACGCCGCTCCGCCTCTCAAAATGTGTATTGATCCTCCGTTTCCGATGGATTGACTATTTTATTTCGTATTTACGTACTTATACAATTTTATATCGATCTAATGTTATATCTAGAATTTCAAGAGTAGAACTAAATAGTGCTAAGTATTCTCCTTCTTGTAAACACATTTCTAAACACATTAAACGAGGATCGGAATTTTATCGACTGATAATTGGGTGTCCTGAGCCATAATAAGAAACCGGGTGTCTACGAGTTATTTGACTTTACGTACATTTTATATACACGTATATTTTGAATAAAATTCCAATGAACCACAACCAGTGTTCCATCACCCTACGGTTAAAACAGAGAAATAATGAAAAACTATAATAAGATAGTAATAATACAATGAGAGTTCATTTATATATTAATTTTATTTTCGAGATTATTTAAAATGACACTGACCACCTATTCCATACTGGGACGTAAACGTATCCGGTGACACGTGGGAGTGTTCTGCATTCCTCTGCCTATTTCTTCGGGGATTACAGGCGTGAAGTTATAATGACGCT
>DWTO01001244.1:0-16844 GCA_018244755.1 Jemadia pseudognetus
CGAGGTATCTACTGGACACAACAACCAGTTATAATCATAATAGAATATCTTGACTATTGCTATGAGCGAATAACAAATGTTTACATATTTTTATAATTCATAATTTAGGCCTACATAATCAATGTTAATAGCAATATAGTAACTCTTAATATTCATGTGACTTTTCTTATGAATAAATACAGTTTTGGCGATATATATAAATAAACAATATACAAATGTATTACAAGCCCAATAGAATATTTATTATGTTATGTACATACAGTTACACGTGGAACGTGATAATGACTAATAACTTAGCATTCCTGAATGTAACCATTATCTATAAACTCCTAACTATTTGAAGCTATTCATATAAACTTTAGTTGCATTGAAGATTAAAACAATATGGGAAAGTTAGTGTTTCAAGTGGACCGAGTCTCAGTTTGGTTATAAGCAGTCATAAATCTATCATTCGTCGCGTGCTTGTCACGAGGACAGTGGTGGCGTGACAGAAAGCCCACTTGTATGGAAAATGTTGTAATAATGTACAACAATTATTTTCTTTTCATTTGTGAATGGAGATTTGATTTCTCTACCTGCAACGATTATCAACCCCCTTTTGAGTTTTAGCTGCGTGAATTTAATATAATGATAACTGTATGGCCAGTTAACTCAGAAATAGCATCATAAATTAGCATATTCGTACGTATGTCATAAATAATTTTAAATTTTAAATAAATATATTTTGAATGTATTTTTTTTCCAGGTCCCCTGCGCCCGTCACACAAAAAGCACACTATGAAACAAACATTAAAAAATGGCTGCAAAGTAAACATGACCCATTGTTAACGTTTTGTTGTATTGTTCATCGAATATGAGAGAATACTTATGTATACATCATTGAGATATTGTTAATGCTATAGCTATTAAGCTTGGACTGGTAAAAAATCATATCTTCCAAAGAAGGGAAAACAAAAACTAAAAGATGGCAACACAAAGGTTTTGTTTGCGGTGGAATAATCACCAATCAAATATGTTGTCCGTGTTCGACCAGCTGCTGCACGCTGAGACGTTCACTGATGTCACTCTCGCCGTGGATGGTCAGTTGCTTAAAGCACACAAGATGGTTCTATCGGCTTGCAGTCCGTACTTCCAAGCCCTGTTCGTCAATCATCAAGAGAAACATCCGATTGTTATTTTGAAGGATGTACCTTACTCCGACATGAAGAGCTTACTGGATTTCATGTACCGGGGGGAAGTGAGCGTGGACCAGGAGAGATTAACTGCATTCCTAAAAGTAGCCGAGAGCCTCAGAATAAAGGGCCTCACGGAGGTCAACGAGGAGAAGTGTGATATTCCAGCACTTACAAACTCATTAATTCAACAGCAACAGACCGGTGTATCCCCCCACACTCCCCCTCCCCAGCTTCACAGAATACATCCGTACATGCACCAGAAGAGGCCGGCCTCTGGGATGCCGAGTGGGGGCGCACCACCTAATTTGCTTATGCCCTTGCTCGGTAACGCCCTAATGCAACCGAAACGAAAACGAGGTCGACCCAGGAAACTCAGTGGGAGTTCTAGCGATGCTCTGAACACGGCCGCCAGTCCGCCGGGCGAGTTTGTTCCGGAGTCTGCATCTCACGCGCCATCCAACAGAGCGGGCGATCAGCTGATAAGAGGTTCGCCGGAAATGCTCGAAGTGAAACTGTCGATGGACGGATTCAGTGCTGAAGATGGCGCGACCTCCGGCGGCGAGGACGCGGGGGAAGCACTCATGATTGACGAAGGGGACGACGCCCAGTCCAATGAAGCTCCCACATCTGGCAAAGACTCCGAATCCGCAGGTAGGCTTTTTAAATATTTACTTTAAAATTCAACTACTCAATACAGTTAAATGTTTATATTTTATCGTGTCGTTTTTACTGATTTTACTAGATTTTATGAAACAACTGAGCGGTTTGACCACAGAACCTTCTATGGACATTGTATAAAGAGTAATATTTCACGGATGAATGAGTTTATGTTTAATGGTCGCTTATCTTTTGTAAATATTTTAATCTTCCTTTCCATTGACCTAACACTATGTGACGAAATATAGAACACTAGATGATAAAAAGAAAAGCTAATGGGATATAAGCTTTGAGGTTAGGAATTTTAAACATAAGTGAGAAGTGCAGTGTTGTAATATCTACCTTATATTATAATGTATTCAATTTTAATGACAAAGGGGTAAGTGATGCAATCTATCAAATTATTTGATATTTTCAAGAAACAAATGCTTATTTCTTCTACAAAACGAAAGTTACCTATTGCTTGCTTTTCTGCTTTCGGGGAGAGCTATTAGAGGAATGGCCAGGGGCAATTTCGGTGTGGTAATGGTTTTGAGTAACATAATTTTATTATATTAACTTCTTAAAACAAATATATATTATTCGTGAGAAAAGGGAAAACGAACAAGGCTTATTCCCAATAGCTTTCCTTCATTCGAAGCAAAATTGGAAATATTCTAGATTTTGTAAACCTACTTATGTTAAGATTTGTACGCTACAATATTTCCAATCTTTTTCATATTTATTTAAATACAGAAATTCGTCATCGATTATACAATAAGAAATGTAAACTATAACATTTCAGATACCGAAAAAGCACCAAAGGAGGAAACCCAACCCAATTATCCATCGAACGGTCCGGTTTTATCCATCGAGAATGGATCTATAAAGCAGGAGCCTGCTAACGACGGTGTCGATGAATACAATGAGCCCATCGAATACAAATACAATCCGGATAGAAGCCGCGAAAACTCAGACTCTCGCGAGGGTCCTCTTAAAGAGACAGATGACAAAACCAGACTAGGTCGTAATTTAAAGCCAAAGAATAGTAAAAAATTACTACCCCAAGTATCTAAATTTAGAGCCCGAAACCTATTTAATCAACTCTCAGGCCTATCTAACTTAAACCCCGCACTGAACAGTTTCGACAAATTTCCTCCCGAGCCCGTACTGATGCCTGCTCTTGCCACACAGTTGTTCGCGGCGGAATTAGAACAGAACAACTTAAACATAGCTAACAACGAAATATCGGACTTAACGCAAACTAACTGGGAACATCGCATATTCCCGTCGCCTATTAGGAAAAATAACATAGGAAACATGGGCAGTTATCACGAGGAAACAAACGAATCGGTACGGGACTACTGTATCAAGGAGGGGGAAAATGTGTTTAGGTGCAAAATATGCGCCCGCGTGTACACACACATAAGCAACTTCTGTCGGCATTACGTCACGTCTCACAAAAAGGACGTCAAAGTGTTCCCGTGCCCCATCTGCTTCAAGGAGTTCACGCGGAAAGATAACATGATCGCGCACCTGAAAATCATTCACAAGAATCAGCCGAACGCCAACGAACAAATGGCAAAGCAGGAATCTTAAGCGTTGGTCACGTTACATGCGCGTTTGACGTAAACGATATAAAGATCTGATTATAAGTGTAAGTGTATCGAGCAAATTCATATTGAATAGTAATATAGAATTTGAATTTTTAAATAGTGAGTAAAAAGTAGATTGCAATTGAATAGGCGTACGGCTCTAAGTTTCACGACTATGATAATAAGTTGTTGATATTAAGCGACGCAGGGGTCGTTTGTTGTTATATTTATCTATTTATTTACGTTGTTCCATTGTTTCTCAGAGTGCTGAACTTCAGAGACTTACGAAAGGAACTCTATGGTTTACTTGTTATTGCGCACTCACTCGTTACTTAATTTTATTACTTACAAAAATTTCAGGGTACAAAGTAACTACTCACGGTGATTGTTAATTCAAAAGTAGTCTATTTGATTACATGCAATTCTCATTGAACTGAATTAGTTAGTATAAGTTTATTTAGGTGTTATTTTTACAATTTTACCAATGGCGGGGCCTTTTTGTAAATCTTGGGCGTCCTTTATATAGGACTGAGGGGGTTCTGCGGAACGTGAAGAGGCTATGGCGGCTGCAAACAAAAAGGCTTATCGAACGCCATTAACAGTAGTGGTGTGAAATGCATTTTTCATTTAACTTGCCTTATTAGTGATCTTAGATGTTTAATTTACGTTTACGACTTCACCGAAGTTAAACTCAACACGGGCTATGATTTTTTTAATATCTAGTTTTTTTGTTTGTTAAGATTAATATAAATATTTTATCATTGTTGATGCGAACGGTACGCTGTTCTTACAAACCAAACTCAGTGGTGACAAAACTTAGAGTAGCTTTCAATAATCTCATTAAGTCCATAGTGTCTAGTTCGTAGATTTGGTTCCTCATTTTTCATATCTCTAAATCGGTCCGTTGTCACATCGTCATTGTCGAATCCTTTAATTTTAATATCACGACACATATTTATTTGTAAACATATTTTTCATTATTTATATAAAAATAAAACTTAACTATCGTTAGATATCTGTCAAAGACAATATGATAATGAATGAATATTATATAATATGTATGTAGAAAAACAATATTAACAATATTATAAACGCAGGGACGTAATTTAATCCTCGTCAAATTAAAATGTTCTATTATTGTTCGTTGAATGCAGATTATATGTGGGATGTAAAACAAAAAGTTGTTAATGTAATCGTTCGGTTGTTGTAAATATTGCACGCGGCACAACAGTGTTGTTGTTGAAGTGATGTTAGCAAGGTGCTTTGAGAGATGTTTAAAAATACCTACTGGAACCATGAGATGATTTATAAATTCTATTTTAGTAGAAATCGAATTGCCTTAAAACGTAAATTAAGATATTGTACTTACTAAATGGTAATTTAGTTAAATATAGAGGCAAAGGTAGTCTTCCATATTGTGTTGATAGCGACACTCCCTCGGTTCATTGTATGACAAATGTTTATATGTCCAATTGTGATTCCATTTGTGGTGACAGATCGCACGGAGCGCACGGAGCGCACGGAGCGCACGGGAGACATTATGTATTTAGTACCACGTGGGCATATTATGTTGACCCAAGTTTCATAAAGGTTTAGTTGAGTACGTAGTCGGTCCGGGGAACGCTTGCCTACTAGTGTGCCTTTACTTGTATCTAAGTTAAATCGACTATTAGGTAACTAAGAAATTTCAAAGAATATTATGTATAATTATTTATTTTCATTATTCAGAGTTTACAATCTACATTAAGACGCTTTCTTAGGAGTATAGAAACCTTTTAGGCCCAAGTAGATAAATATACTTAACATATATATATATAGTAAAATTAAGAAATATCATCTCATGTTTCCCATTTTACTCGGAAATTGAAAAAAAATTCGTAAGTGAAAATTATAAAATTGTCACACAATTGCGAGGCGACATTATACGTCATGATGATCAATATTAAGACTGTTAAATTCATAAAAACGAATTTATTGTACCTACCTTTCATAAACTTTATATGAAATTTATCTTGGACATTGATAGGTACTTAAAATGGCGGAAATTAGATATATAATTAAAGGTGAGGCTATAAATGAACGTAACGAAAATCTGATTCACAAAATAGTCAATTTAGCCAGTGCCTAAGCTTAAACTTTCAAAATTGGTATTAATTAAATTTTCCCTTGATTTTTACGAAAACTACGTTCTACTACCCTTGCAGTGTTCTTGTATAATTTTCATGGAACAAAATGTATAAAATGTATGTCGGACGCAACAATATTGATGGTGTATTTATTTTACAGATTTATCAGATTTTGTTTTTGCGGTAAATATTGTGTTTAATTATTAAAAGCTATATCATCAATTGGTGCTAAATTAAACTTAAGAGCATGTCACATGTGATGTGACATATATGTCCCTAAAATATATGTTGTTGGTTGATGTTGTTGATTTAATATATATTATATGTATACATGTCTGTAAATTCATATTTACTGCCCCATTTCGGTTGTATTGTATGATAATATTTTGCCAAATGGGGGTTATAAGGAAAGATTAGGATTTCCAATTTATCATATATCATAAACGATTTATTTTTAACATTTATGTCAGAGTATATTATGATATCACATATTTCTATTTTACTGTATCACTGTAAATTCGCGTAGATGGAAATAGACAAGATTTATCTTTCAAATATATTATTATTAAAGAGCAATATTTATGCTGATAATGTTACAGAATATAAAAGAGATAGATAGAACGATTTTTAAAGTTAAGTATTCGCAGAGTGTTACAGATTATTATATATTATGGTAATTACGCAGCTTACATTTTTCCTGCAAATTGTGACTAGAGTGTACACGAGTTGCATAGGGAGGCGGCTGGCTGTCTCTTTCTCTAATACTTCTTTACTATTTGACGATTCAGCTAGATTTATTCATATACAGATGTAATATCTATACGATTATTTAATATATATATATTCGGTTACTGTTTACGGAGATGTTACTTAAAATATATTACGCCGAGAGATCAAATACTTTCCGGCATTATAATGCGTAGTTCCTGTTATAGATTGCATGTAATGTTTTCTTCTATACGAGAGAGTTATTTATTGTCTTGCCTAGAGCGTGCGAGTCGTTGGTGTATATTGTGAAGCCGCAACTGCGTGAATTATTAGTACCTGCAGACGATTAATGTCAGTTTATTGTAAATTTTATCATGTTCCATAAATATATAATGCGTACGAAGTCGGTGGACCTCTTGAATTGTTGTTGTATTCACTGTCAGATATTATGTCATTAATTTTGCGAACATCCGTTCACTGTTTCCTTCGAGCACTGGGCAGTATCTAAATGATGAACAAAATGATGATTTATGAAAACATACCACAACAGGGCAGCAATGAAGTCTTTCTGAATATTTATCCTGAAACAATGTTTCAGGTGATGTTTCTTCCGATAAATCTATTTTCTATCCCTCACCTGAGGTATTCTTAATAGTTGTAACTATCATAAAATGAAGTTAATTATGCAGAGTAAAGAACGATTTATTTACTGTATAGACCTTAGCCAAATGTTAAATCGATATTTTTCGTTATGTGCACTTAGGTGATAGCAAACATTTCAGATGCAAAGCGTAATATTTAGATGAATTTAGAATTCAACAGTTACACGATATTATAGAATTATTTGTTAATTGACAGAATACATTGGTATACAATAAGGTGTTAATTACTATTTTTAGAATCTTTAAAGAAAATAATAAAAGTTACAGCAAAATTAGTACTTATTTCTATTTTCACGTTATACTTTGTTTTCGTTTCTTTTTGTTTTGTGGTAAATTTTATTGTATTGTTTTGTTCCCCTCGTTTTATTTATTTATTGTGGCGTCGTTCAATTGTCCACGATGTACCTATTGTGTTTCGGACGTCTCAATACTTCCTGTTAGTGCTTATCGAATTGACTACCTATATATGTATGTATGTGTCTGGACACATCGAGGATGTCGTTCGTCTAGCCACGCTGTCATTCGATGGCATTTCACCGCTATGTCCAAATAAAGAACCATTTCTTCAGTCAACCTTCGACAATCGTGTCCTAACATCGCCCAGACCAATGACCGACGAGGAAGAATATAATTATATTTGTTCCGATGCCACTCAAAAACCCGGTCGTTGTGACTTATGTACGTGGACACGGGTGAAAAGGGTGCGTTTCGTAGTGAAATATTTTTTATTTATAGAACAAATATATTTTCGAGTTACTGTCGATTGTTCGAAAATGTCAATATAATATGTGTGCTCGGTGAATTGTTTTTTCTATAATCGAACCTCAGGGGGGCCCGCGCCGCCGCTCGGGCCGCGGGCCCCGGGCGCGGGGGCCGCGGCGCCGGCCTCCGGTGATATAAGCAACGACGTTAACAATGATCAGATTTAATAATTAAATTACGTTTAATAGTAGCAAAGTAACAACACGGGTTATTAGTAAAGATTAGATTAAGTTATTTATAATACTGTAGGGTTATAATTGTGTTGTTAACATTGGGAGTGAATTTTCTATGCCGTAGGAAACTGGTAGTCAGGAAGAGAACTGATCAGGTAGGTATTTAATCATACGATATATTTGTCACGTATCGTAGATGTGGTTGGAGCTAGATTTTATATTGGAATGCTTTCTATGTTGCTCAAATTGACACTACGCGAGAACAAAGTATTTTTGGTTCAGTACAAATTATTTGCTTGTGTATTTTTTTTTATTTATACCGTAGACGCGACCTTACGACACTGTCCACGTAATGAGGCTAATTTTGTTTTATTATTGTTAAAACGTGTGTCTGTTATTATCTTCGGTTTGTTTTTAATGGCGGCTATGTTTTATTTTTAAATGTTAATCGTCCCTGTATGCAGTCTCTGATTATTTCAACTGGCGACCCACCTCATGTGATCTTATGAGCTAAGCGAGCCGAAGAAATTATATTTATAATGACGATCATGTACCTACTACCGTACTTGCCGAAATAGTTCCAAATGCAAACACTTGAGTCCTATTGTAACATATTTAATTATTATTCTTTTTTGTTGCATTATTTTTTAATTTATTACTTAGATGTAAACAATAATTTCTATATAGTTTTAGAGAATTAACTTTACGGATCCCCGTTCGAAGTTTATCAAACACTGCCCGGTATTTTATCTGAATTTAATTGAATATTTCAAATTGAATTAAATGTTGGAATTTGTAACAACGGAGACGTAGTCGTTATAATGATGTTATTATTTTCTATTGATTTCTATTTCGTTTCTATTTTTGTATAATTTATTTTAGTATTTATTCCATGGGCGAGTGTGCCGCTCGAACGCTGACGTGAGCGCGATGCAATTCTATTTACGATGTAATTACTTGGTGCTATTCGTCTACTTCAAATAGACTCTTACTGTGCAATACGTCCCTCCCGCGTCAAATTCGCCCATCGTGTAGTTCCATTGTTCATGTTTTTTTTTATCATGGTGTAATTAATTTCGTCATTCAATTTGAACAAATAAATATTAATATATTTTCGTCACTTGTTTATTTTTTTTTATCCACCTTTTATTTCTTTTTCTTTCGCCTCCGTGCATTTTAGAAGCTACTCGATGTGATAGCTACTTTTTTTATGCGCACGTACCTGACGATGTTCCGAAATGAGTTTATTTAATGTTGTTGTAATATTTATTCCAGGCCGTGGCACACCCGATTTCGAAAATAAAGATTTTAAGTATGTGCAATCCCCGCCTAACGACGGTCACGGGAAGCTTCGAGTGAACCCCACGACCCAAGCGGCGTCCACGTCCAGCGAGTACCAGAACGATTCTCTAAATAACAACACGCTGCAAAGCGGAGGTAACCAGATGCAGAGGCCCGTGGTCCGGAGGCGGATTAGGAGAAGAGCCAACTCCGCCTCCAACGACCCCGCGGAGCAGCTGACGGAGATGTCAGTGCGAGGGCTGAACCTCTTTCGTTACGCGTCCGTCAACGAGGGCGTGTACCAGTGCACGGAGTGCGCGAAGGAGAACGTTCAGAAGACATTCAAAAACAAGTATTCATTCCAAAGGCACGCGTTCCTGTACCACGAGGGGCAGCAGCGGAAGGTGTTCCCGTGCCCCGTGTGCTGCAAGGAGTTCTCGAGGCCGGACAAGATGAAAAACCACATGAAGACCACGCACGACTGCTACGTGCCCAAGGACTACGTCTACCCCCCCAGCGCGTTCTACGTCATGCCCGGGATGGAGGGCCAGCTTCCACCCGGGCTCAAACTAGAACCCATCGGGTCGGGCTCCCCGCAGGGCTCCACGCCCTCCCACTCCTCGCCCGACCCCGCTCAGGTGTGAGTGGACACGTTTGTGACAAGTATTATTAATTCCACATAGATTGTCTATAAGAACCGTTACGTGTAGTGCCCTCTGTCGGTTAAAAGACGGCGTTACGTTATATATTTACCTACAGTTAATGTTTTAGAGATGTTAGAACAAGAAGAGTTCGTTACGCATAGAATTTGTTCTATTTTTCGAGTGAAATTTTGATGTACACTTATATTGTACGTTTCGTATATTTTCCAATGATACTGTTATTATGTGCATTTAATATCTAACGTTTTGTTACATAGAGCTCATTATATTATACACGTTTGAAAGGTATGGTTGTGCAAATATTAGACAATAATAATATACAGAATTTAATGGAGGCCAGTTATACATTACTGCATCGTGTTGAATTTATATCTATTGTATGTTGATTCGTAGTTTGAATAGGTGCTGTGCGAGGACAAGTCTGAAAAGTGCCTTCCATTTACAAATTGTAGTAACTTTACACTTTTAACGGTGTAACTGTTCACTTTATAGAATTTTTATTCAATGTTGCTTGCTTGTCAAATTTTAACTGTAGTGGTTATCGTACCGCAAGACACCGACCAAAGACTGTAATTAACTTTCACACTGTCGCCGCCGATCAGATTAGTAAAGCAAGCCGCGCCGCCCACTGGTGCAGCTGCAACAATTCATCGAACTATTTAAACTATGACGTCATTCGAACGGCAATAAATCAATTGTAACTCTTAATGAAGACTTTATATAGATTATTGAAGTACTATATGAATATTAGTGAGCCTTACAGGTACCTATTTATCTTTAAACGGACGCGGATGTAGCGTAAAATGTCGGTTACGTAAATGTTACAGTGCCATAGCACATTTATTAATGTTGTGTAATTACATTATGTGTTTCCGTGTATTACTTTCAGTGTTAGTATAGTTATACAGTGTTCTAGTGAGGCTAGGACTAGGACGCGAAACGACAATCAGCAGTTCTTCCATTGATAAGGGGAATATAGGTAATGTTTATATAGATAATGTTACGTATATCTGTTAGGCGATTAGTATGTTTATGTTAATCATAGGTTTATGTTTGGAGAAGATTTTTTTATTATTATACAATCAGTTGCAGTTCAGTCGCGGATGTAGACTAGTGTTATTGTACTATCCACTTAAAAAGATTTAGGTTGGTTATGACGTGTTCTTTTTTTAAATTTAGCGCACAACTTTGAGTTATTCTATTAAGTAACAGTTAAGTTTATGTTAAGTTGATAGATTCAAGTTCTTGTATATATTAAGGGTGTTACTTGAATCGTTATATATAGATTATAGTTTTGCCGATAAGGTATTAACAATTGCAGTGTGATTTTTACTTTAGATAAATACGCCGGCGCCAGTCATTTTCACAAAATTGCTGTTTCCGTGACTTGCGGTCGCTTCTCGTGTTTCATTAGCTAGTTTCTCGCAAGTGTATTTTGTTTTCAATTTTTGTTTTTCATTTTCTTTTTTTTTAAACACCACTCTATACCGCGGGCTGTTGAAATAGTTTTATCTGTTCTCTGGCTCTAACGGTCGAATAACGTCCTAAAGTATTGTGTTGGTGATCAAAATTAAAAAAAAAAATTATGCAGTGTGTCAAACAAATACTGGGCATTTTAGTTACGTAAATATTAAGGGCGACTTGTTTAAAAGATACGTTTTCTTTCCTGATTTTGTTTACATTAAATTTTACGGTTTTGGAATGATTTGAACAATTTTTGGAATAATTGCAAGGAGAACGTCACCAATGACGTACAGAAATCGCATTTCACACCCCACGGAGTGGTAAGAGTTATTTATTTCTTTTTTTTATAGTATTTTATTTTGTGATATTAGTGCTAACTAAGTTAGCGGTCATGTTCATTGTTGAATCATTGTAATTCTCTCTCCTTTCCTTTCCTTTTTCTTTTCTAACCGCGAACTGCAAGGCAGCTTCGTTAGTTGTATCACGAACTTCATAGTTTACATTAAGTATTAAAACGAGCCGAACTTGGCGCATCCCGCACTCGCTACCGCGCACACGAGTCGTTAATGGCAAATCACAGACTAAGTATCTATATACAGAAGTTACCGTCAAGATGATGGTTAAATTTTTGCAATCTGTCACTTTGGTTCACCTCTTAAAATGTATATATTTTATCATAATCATTAACTCTTTTTATCGCTCCACTGTTGGGCACGGGTCTGGGTCTCTGAATGAGAAGAATTATGTTTTGATTGTAACAAGTCTCGGATCTCTTCCCAAATTCGACCCTCTTGGAGCGCTCGCAACGATTTGCTTCTGTGGGTGTTTATATGTGAAGTAGGATGAATGAAAGTGACAATCAGTAATATAAACAGTTAATATACAAACCAAGAATTAACTTCTTGTCTTCGCGAGTGACATCTTTCGCCAGCGATTAATTTGTTGTTCGTCTATCAATAACTCGCGTGCGGGGAGACAAGGGCTTTTGTTAAGATTTATATTTTATAATGAGAATAAATTTACGTTTGCATTTTTCATATATCTGTATTGTATCACATTATTATAAGGCATCATTGCACAGTTTCTAAAAGAATTTACTTATGAATGTATCGTTAAGGAAACCTCATACACTAATTAGATCGATAGGGTTTTTATCACTACACTGATATTGGCACAGTAATAATATAGTTTTAATATAGCCTTACAAAAGGTTTTATTTTAAAAGCTGTCCGAACTGTCGGACAAAGTTGTTGTGTTACATTGGTTTTCGGTGTTAATAACCAATTAGAACAGTGTTCACTTTGAATTTAGTAACACAATTTTATCATATTTTTAAATCGTTTCCTACTTAATATTTGATCGCGCTGTCCTCGATATTCACACATTCTGTTTTCGTATGTAACAGTAAATGACTAAGCAATCAATGTTTAGGTACTTCGTTTATTTGCGTATAATTTGCTTCTCCTAATAGTTGTAGTTGAAATATATATATAATATTGATTTGATGTTTAAACTTTTTGAGAGAATTATAAAGAGACGATTTACAGTAAATTTCTTCGTTTATATACACATGTTGTGAGTTATAAGAATAACTTTAGATTCGATGTGCAATGTTTCATGCGAATGTTGATTATTTTCTATATTCTATTATATAATAGCCCGTGTACTACGGAACAAATGTTTTGTATCGCGCTGTGTAACCACGCTAATAACGGTATTATGCTTTTATTAAGTCCAATCTTTGTTTGTCTTTTACTTCTTCTTTGGGCGCGTTTATAGAGTTGCCGAATTTCAGAGTCGAAAATCGGCGTGATGATATATTATTATTTATACCACAAGATAATATATTAGCATTCCGATGGTAGCGCTTGTTTTTCGGCTGCCATATAATCGCACCTTTTCCTTGGTGCAGGTAACCTGTACACGATTAGTATTTTCGGGGACGGAAATTTTATTATCTTAGAGTTTTATTATAAACAAAATTTAAATTTTAAAAAATATGTAAAAGTTATTAAACATTAACTAACAATGACTACGAGGATAGTATGTTAGTAAGTACTAAACGTACCGTTAGATATTCGATAGTCTATTAAATTACAGTAAGTAACAGTTATTAACAAAATTACTACCACAGTTTAACTGATATGTTTATAGTTAAGTACGAATATCGTTGCAAACAGCAAAGCTTTAACATTAAATTGATGTAAACAATACAAAAAAAAATATTTTTATTGTAACAAGATTAAAGATATAATTATAGTTGTAATTAAGGAAAAGAATCTTACCATCGCCTTGATTTATGTACACTACAAATAATAATGATAATAAAAATATAAACACAACGTGGACTCCTTACTTCATTTTAATGCCTCTGCGATTTTGTGTCTCCACACTGATAACCAGCCCTCCTCTATGTGTTCCGTAGGCTTGTTCGTCTTCACGTATCCGTACAACAGAGGTGAGTCTTTACTCCCCACATAGCTGGATGAGGTGATGCTGCCTTAAATTATTTCATCATTTTCAACCCTTTTGTCGCCCCACTGCTGGGCACGACGCACAGTGCGGGTCATTTTACATATTGAGATCAAATTATATTCTTCATTTAGCTATCAATATTCGTTCAGTAATTTTACAATACAATGTCTTTTAATATTAATACACATAGGTACCTTCCTAATTATTTTTGGCCAATATTTCAGTAATCATAATTTATTTTTGATTTTTTTTTGTATGTAGTAAGTTCAATTGCAGGAAGTGTACAGATTTACAGTATACATTACGAAAGTGCTAATAATGATCATGGGTTCATACATAACATTATGTATACCTAATTACTACCAAAACGGCTTGTTATATTTAACTTAAAAATAGGTAAGACACGCTTGCATTTTTCTTTTGTTATCGGAATCAGCTGGGTTCACTCCACAGCTGCGCACATCCCCTTAAAAAGGGGTTTTTCACCGCACAATATTTTTTGATTCTATGCTGTCACCTGACAATAGTCCAAATATTTAACTTCCAGATTTCCATGTAGTGTATGAGGAGGACAGCCAGGGTAACTGCGTTCCCATCATAACCCTGGAAGTGATGTCCGACTCCTGCAGCACGGACTCCTGCACGCCCACCCCCGGCACCAACGAACCGGAGCCCAGTAACGACGAGGCGCCCCAAGCTTCCGGGCTCCAGTTTTCGAGCGAGAAAACACAAGAAGAACCCAAGGCTGACTACGATGAGAATAGGTGATAATCAAATGATCGGAAATTTAATTGTGTGCAGTGGCAATATATGAAGGATGGCATGTAATTAAGATTTGTCCCGTCGTTAATAATTAACTGAGGTCTGTGTGTATGTGTGTGTTAAATTTGAACATAGCACAGTCATCTGCTATGGCACTTAATTAGAAATGGGATCCGACTTATCCCTTTTACATTGCCTTTGACTATTAAATCTATCCGAACTATATTCTGAAAATCACGTCATACTGTCGCGACAAATCTAAGATGCTTTAATATTTTCTTGGTGTAATTTTCTTCCCGAACGTATCTTCTATATAACTGTACAAGTTTTATACCACTTATCAAACATTTTTTAATTTTTCCATGTCAATTATGTACCTATTCTGGTGCACATACAATGGTAACCGTCTGATGAAGGCTCGAACACAATTCACAGGGATAAGGAACAGGACGCGGCGAAGGAACCGCCGCGGGGTAAGACCGAGAGCGGGGAATACATAACGCGGAGCGACGGCAGCGTGGTGTGCAAGCTGTGCGG
Source organism: Jemadia pseudognetus (assembly GCA_018244755.1). NCBI lineage: Eukaryota > Metazoa > Arthropoda > Insecta > Lepidoptera > Hesperiidae > Jemadia > Jemadia pseudognetus. The sequence continues at coordinate 15,019 of DWTO01001244.1, forward strand.
GGAGGTGCTGCACAGCCGCACCCACTGGTACCGGCACAAGTACAAGCTGCACGTGCCGCCGGCCCTCAATCCGGCGCCGCTGTTCCAGTGCGAGCAGTGTCTCGTCTACTTCAAGAGTAGGAAAGGTACACAGATTGCTTACATGCTGCAACAATACATTATGATTACCAGACAATCTGAGGTAACTTTACGAACGCGTCAGCTATCTAAGGATAGAAGTATTCGGCACCCAGTGTACGCTCCGTACCCTGGAAAGGGCTTTGGTGAGTAATAGGGTAGTTTAAGACTAATATCATTTTGAATAGAATAGCTTAGTTGTTTCGAAACAGTACGCAAGAGTTGAAAAGCCACGGGTTCAGCGTTCCTCGCTTATTTCTTAGTCTTAGCCTTAATTTACACCATGAAAAGAAACATCTGGTAGAAAATGTTAAAAATATTTACAAATTGTTCATCATTATCATCACCATTATTATATTGCAGTTCACTGCTGGACGTACATATAGGTCTCCACTGAGGAGTTATGCCCATAATCGTTGTAAGTTTTTAATTTTCCACGTACCCTTTCGTAGACAGAATATCGAATTAATAATTCAAGTCTTGACATGATATTTTATTTTTTTCTTAGGTTATATCGGCCATCTAGCCAGCAGGCACAGCGACGTTCTGTCAGACACAAGCCCCGTACTGACTAACGCACAAGTCGAAGCCATGGCGAAGGAACAGCAGCAACGGCAACAACTTCAGCAACAGCAGTTACAGCAGATCCAACAACAACAGCAAATGCAACAATTACAACAGCAGCAGTTACAAAAGCAACATTTACAACAGCAACAGTTACAACAGCAACAGTTACAACAGCAGTTACAGCAGCAGCAGTTACAACAGCAACAGTTACAACAGCAACAGTTACAACAGTTCCACCAGGAAATGAAGGAAGAAATGGATCCTGAACTGGCAATACCGAAGTCTAGCGTGCCGAATTACCAAGCGACGACATCCAAACAGACCCTCGCGAAGCTTCCGGAACAGAAGAAGATGCAGAGAAACACTAGGAGTATGTCATTTTAAATTACATTCAGCATACTCGTATGTAAGAATGGAGATATTTAGCACTCGACGCTCCCTGTGTGCCTCGTTAGGGGTCTGACGTGATGTGATAATGATAATGACACAAGTTAGTAGATTTGGTTCGTCAGTAGAGAATGTAACTACTACAGACAGAAACTGTAAATTTGGATAATGTTTTCCTTTCATAAAATATGTACCGATGCACCAAAAATACATTCGCGAAGCGGTATAATGGCAGGTCGCAAATCTGTTCGCAAATTCCTCAGTTAAAGGTAAAATTGTGAAAGGTTCTGTTTCATCTCAAAGATTAAAAAAGGCTTTGTTCTATAGTTTTCTTTCGAAAATTTAAACCTTAAAGAGATGAAACAAGGGCCGAAAGTTTGTGCAAATTTGTCTCTTTCTTTTGCGGAAGAGGAGGAAATCCCGTGGGATAGCGATATATATACATGCGGAAGTCGCGAGTGCTGTCTATAGTAATGAAATATTTGTATTCCAGGTACAGGAGAGACTTCAACGTCCTCGCATCGCCCAAGGTTGGACGAGAAGCGGATTAGGGAGGAGAAACTCGTGACGGACATTATTGACCGGGTGCGTAAGGAATGCGAGGCGCAAGCGACCGGCGGCCCCGCGCGCCGCGCGTACAATAGGCGGACCACGGTCATGCACACATAGACCACACACACACACACATTCTCCCTCATTTTTCTTGTTATCTTAATTAGCTTTTCTCTTGTCATAACTTGTAAGTGGGATTTATC